>JBBMEG010035007.1:0-11418 GCA_037832605.1 Cyclanthera cordifolia
CGCATTGGACATAAATCTGACTCCTTCATTTTAGCCACTCAAGCGCAGCAAGTCTTCTATATAAAAGATCCACTTGAACCTCGTCAATTGGTGGTTTTGATAACTCCATAAAGAACGATTGAAGATCATGTTCATAATGAAGTTGATACCTACCACGATTGTGGGTACTGGGTCATCGAAACATTGCCTAATATTATTGATGATGACTCGTTCACCTATACTGGAAATGATTATGAGGGTACATGAATTAATAAATAGTTTAGTGATTGTGATGATGACTCGTTCACTTATATATTAATCATTCTGAAGATAATTTAACCAATTATCTATTTTTATTAACTTATCTTCTCTCTATTGTGCATATTGACACCATGTCTAGCTCGGATAACGATCATGATGATGGTACACCCGTGAACACACCTGCTCGAAACATGTTAACCAGAGGCGTGGAAAGTCTTACGTGAGCTCGCTCAGAAAAGAATGGCTGGAGAGCGGCGGGTAGTTCAATATAACTCAATGGATCCAGAAGTCGGAGATAGTGCGAAGAAACTCCATAGTTATATTGGTGTATGTGTTAGATCACATATACCTCTCACCTACGATACTTGGGTAGCTGTCCCCGATCAATTAAAAGAGAATGTCTGGGATTGCATAAAGGTTTTAACTAAATATTATCATGTATTACATACTATAACTAATCCGATTTTATTCTATTTTAAACATATGTTATTTCAGATGGCTCCTATGTCCAAACATAGGATCATGATGTCTATGGCGAGGACATTCAGAACATTTAGATTTAATCTCACCAAAGATTATATCAAATCCTTTTTAAACATGAACCATGAGAAGTTAGTCCACCCGCCTACAAAATACCCATACATCACACAAGAACAATGAGATCATTTTGTAAATATTAGATTATCAGAGGAATTTAAGGTAACTACTTAATTCTTTTGTATTTTGTATATTATTTTAATGTTTAGCATATTACTAATGTGTTCATTAAACACAGAAAAATAGTGAAGAACAAAAAGAGAGACGAAACCTTCTTAAATATCCTCACCATATGGCAAGTAAATGTTATGCCCAACTCGGTCATGAGGTAGTAAAAATTCTAAACCTTAATATACTATATGTTATGATTATTTTATTCTACTTTACTAATTCATTATTTGGTGGATTTAGGGTATAAATATTGAAACTGATCCATCCTCACGTGCACTACTATGGATGGAAGGTCGAAAGGGAAAGAATAAAGAGCATATCGATGAAGCCACAGTTGAAGCTTCCAATCGAATTGTAAGGATGTTTAATTGATAGTACAGTTAATATTTCAAATCTCTGATGGATTAATTTTAATTAATTGAAAATATTTTCATTTCAGAATAAGTTGGGAAATGCACATCAAGGTGCATATATTTTGACCGAAGCCTTGGGAACATCCGAGCACCGAGAACGTGTTAGGGGCGTTGGTCAATTTCTATCTCCATTTGCTTTTTTCAAAATGGCTCGTCCAAATGATAGTACGGGATCACCCGAGCATCAAGGACGTGTTAGCTAAGTTGGTTGCTCTCTTTGTAGAGGAAGTAATCAAGATCAATCACCCCCGATTCTGGGAGAAGAACCAATAAGTCAAGCAGATGAGATCCTCCAAACACCTCAAGTCATTAGAGATGAACACACATTGTCCATCCCGTTGTCAAAGACTTGTGAGAAGTAAGTTGCATGTTATTAATTTAATTTCATTTCTTATATGTTTTTTAAATTCCATTACTCTAACTATGTGTTTCTTTGAAGGGTGTGGCATGTCAACTTGCCATTGAAATGTTGACCATTTGTTACCGTTGGCACAATGTATGAATCGAGCGGGGCACCTGCTAAGATTCATGGTCTTCCACTAGGAAAGTACAACGCACGCGTCCTAGTGAATTTAATAATTGGAAATAACGAGAATTTGGACCTTCAAATTCCTCTAAACGACGAGCTTCAACATGGCCGCGTGCATGAATTATTAAGACAACCAACATATCAAAAGAGGTATTTAGTTTTACATTTCCTCTTTATAGTATGTACCACACTATTAGTTTACTAATAATAGATTAAATTTATTGTCACCGCCGTCAAATCCAAACAAAGGTAAGAAGGTTGTGTCAGATACACAATCTCATTAATTAGACATGACGCTTCCAACCACAAGCAAGTTGGTTTATCACTATGTTAGACATAGTATGAGTGATAGTGACATGCTGCTAATTGATCTTACCGAGAATATGTTTGGATTTCACTACAATTACTTCCTTGCCAAAGAAGACATTTTGCAGTATTGTGAGATGGAAGAAATCGGCTACACTCCTATTCTTTGTTACACTGCTAAGTACTATATCATTTTCAATTATCATAACAACTTTGTTACATTTGTTTATTACTAACGTTTCCTAAATCTATTTCAGCTACATTTGGGTTACTTACGATCACCAGATTCTTGGTAACTACTTACTAGTGGACGGTACTAGTTTTGCATCGATTATGGGAAAACAAAATCAAGAAAGCAAATCAAGAATCTGGTTGATCGTTTTGACATGATTACGGATGTCCATCAACGTATCTTCTTTCCTTTTAATATCGGGTATGCATTTTTAAATTTTATACTTCATAGCGTGTAATCTATGAAGATGGTACTGTTTAGTGTAGTCCTAATTTCTCGTTATGTCATTTTAGGCACCATTGGATTTTAGTAGTTCTAATTCACGAAGATGAGACCGTTTATATTATGAACTCACTCGGTCAAAAGGCGCCCGATGAGAGTTTAGCTCATATCGTGAATACATAAGTTTTTTTGTTTTTGGTAGTTTTTTTGTTTAAATTAGCTTATTATACTAATGTTTTTACTTTTGTTCTATAGTTCTTATCAGATATAGCAATCAAAGAATGAGTTCAGACCCATAAAATTAATATGGAAATCAGTGAACGTATGTAAATAAATCGTAGCTAGATTTTTTCGATTCTTGATCATTTGGAATTATTATTAACATTGCCTAAAAGTTTGGTCACTAGTGTCCTCATCAATTGAGATCCATAGTGTGTGGATATTATTTCCTACTTTTTATGCGAAAGATGATATCCAACACGCGCACCCCCATAAATAAAATTGTAAGTTTTTGTTTTACTTCATTAACAATTTAGTTTATAAATTTTGCGACACTTTTTGTTTACTAATTTTGAAATATTGTTTTATGTTTTAGTTTAACTCAACGAAACCATACAACCAAGCATATATGGATGGAGTACGAATCTAATGAGCAGACTTCATAGGTAGATATTTATTACCAAATAACAATTAGTTATAGTGTAGCATTTTAAATAGTATTTATATATAGCATTATACTCAAGTTCTAGCCATTGTACCAAGTTATAACATTTTGAATATTAGATATTGTGTATTAATGGTTTACTAGAGTAGTATATATATATATATATCTATTCTGCAAATCTTTCTCGCTAGACAAAGTCTCTTATATTGTGGATTTTGATTAGTAGTCTCTATATATATCATTTCTGGAATTTACAAGATTAACATAAATTTTTTGGTAATCTTAAAGTTACGCCGTTATGCTGCCGAAATTTTAATTAATTTAACTAAAGTTTGAAGTTATATCTTTGTAAATATGAGTTTAGAGGTGAAATTTGGTGGTTTGACATTTTCAAGACATTTTTCTTATTTTCCTTGAAATAGACAAATCATCACTTAGATTTTTTTTATACAAGTTTTGATACTCTTAATGTCGGTCACAAATGGTGACCTATTATAATAAAACCAAGTTTAAATTAAAATGATGACCCACATGCATATACGTGGTGACCCATAAAAATCTGGTTTTTAAAAATTAAAAAGGTTAGTTTTAATGTCGGGCACATTTAGTGACAGACACATTTGGTGACGGGCAAAAACCGTCACCAAAAGTCTTTGGTGTCACGTAATATGACCAACACCAAAGGCTTTTAGTGTCGCTCCAAACCAACACCAATGATCGACCCGTAGATTTTTGGTGTCGATCATGATCTACACTAAAAGCCTTTGGTGTCGATCATCTTGCGTGACATCAAAGACTTTTGATGTCGATTTTTACCCATCAATAAATGTCTTTAATGAAACCAGTATTGATGACGGTTGTTTGACCGACACCAAATATGTTTGATGTCGGCATATAACCGACACAAAAACTCCAGTTTCTACTGGTGTTCGTTGAGAAAAAAGTGACACAATTTCTTTCTTGGATCGTTGTTTTCAATCTTCATAGAATGATTGAATAATCACATAAATGATAAAATGTTAAATAATAATAAAATAGAAAATAATATATTTTTTAGAAACACAACACATAAAAATTCTATGTTTATTTAACATGCAAACCCTTTCTAACAAAGGGTCCTCAACAAGGCATCAAAAGGAAAAAATAGAATAATTTGATCCACCGGACCATCTAAACAATTCGGGATACACAGCTATTCAATAAGAATCAGAGTCAACTGCAGGAGAGATTACCCTGCACCAAAAAAATCAGAGAAAACCCTTCATCGAAGTAATCAACGCTACACCATCTCACCGGACCCTGAGATGGGTGAAGACTGGCAAGGATGTTCGCTGCCCTATTACAAACTCTAATACAACAAATAAAAGATCGCCCTCATAGCAAGACATCAACTCTCTAATATCAACAACAATAATACTGAGCTAAAAAATATCTTAGAAAATTTCATTAAGAAAGTCGATAAACAATTTAGAATCAGATTCGACCTAGATGTGGGGATATAGTAGGAAGTCGTTGAAATGATATGCCTTGAGTCCTCACGAATCACCATTCCCTCCATAACCGTAGTCGAATTAGCTTTATGCCCCCTTGTAGCTCCCATCATCATTGGCTATCCTCTTGAATTACGAGCGATCCACCCGATCCCTTCCTATCTCCGATCCAAAATCCAAGACGTATCTGAATTGAGCTTCCACTCATTCACCATAGGCGATGACCAACGATCATGGACCCGAGCCACCTATTGCTCGATCAAGATCCCATCCTTGCACAAGACCAATTCCTAAAATTCAATGTATTCCATGTAATATTAGTCAATTCTTTTTTACAAGCCCCAATTGTACTATGAATCCATCTACGAGGGATTAAATTATGATAAGTATATAGTTGCTAAATCACAATGATTGCTTATTCTAGATCCCCTTGAAGACTTTGGCACAAATTCCTTGCCAGAAAATCTTGCCTGAGTATAAGCACCTGAGAAAGGATACAAAGATAGATAAATAAGGAAACATCATAAGTCACAAATGAGATGCAAACTTCCAATCCTTTATCACATGGATGTTGGTCACATAGATATTCCCACACAAACACATAGATCAACAATATCAATTTCCTTGAAGAGAATATTATTCCTTGTAGGAATCTAATTTTTTAGGATACCCCAACCCTAATTTTAAGCTTAGGCAACACCTTAACATGCAAAAAAGATCTCCTCAAATTTCGTTGCCGTACAGTTTGATAGAGAAGGCTTCTTAGCATGCTCAAGATCCATAGCCAAATGATAGACATTTTTAACACTTAAAATCTCTTTTTTACTTTCATTCCAAATAATTTCATCATCCCGCTCTGCCTCCCTAATAGGGATACTTAACACTAGATTGGACTCATTAGTGGAGAAAATACTTTTGACCTTGTTAGGATCCCATCCATAATTCCTCTCTATAAGATTAACAACCCTTAGATATTTCAAAGAATCATCGACACTCACCGACTTTACACAAATCCCTGCCAATAAAAATTCTTTTCCCATTACCCACTTTCTACCGGTATCTTTTGGAAAAAAGATTCCTCCCCCATAAAATACTTCTCCAAGTCAATGATGGCCTTTTACCCAATTGAGCTCTCATAAAATCCCCAAACTTTGATATGTCCAATTAAAATTAGCCAGGATAGGTCTATGATCCGAGTGATGAAAATTAAGATGTTCAACAATAAAATTATCAAAATTAAAAAGAAGAGAGTTAGGGATTAAGAACCTGTCAATCTGCACCCTTGTTGAATTGGGGTTACCTCGATTCCGACTCTAGGTGAAAGCATCACCCAAATTGACCTAATTAGTAAGCATACAATCATCAAACTCCTGCCTAAAATTCTGAAAAACACTTTAATTCCTTGGAGTCTCATTTATCTTCTCCATCAGGTTAAAAATCTCATTAAATCACCCCATAACACTTTGATTCCTTAGAGTATCTTCAGATTAATAATTACTTCAATGTGCCCTAGTGAAAAAGAATTCACCCTAACATCCACCTCATCCTTTTAGAGAAGCATAAGACCTCCACTATTTCCCTTACTAGGAACCGAGAAACAATTTATGTAGTTGACTAAATTTTTAACTTTGGTTGCCATCATCTCTGCCTTTTGTTTTAGCAAGAAAGACTAAATGGGAAAAATATTCTAGCATCTCATATTGAAGCGCTCCTAATACTTGGGGTTTCCCAAACCCTCGAACATTATTGCTCAATATTTTTATTACGTCCGACAAGGCTGTTCTATAGCCTCCACTGATATCTCGTCATTCATATCAATGTTTCAGTTTTTAGACATTATCCCCTATCTTTCCTTCTAATTCATATTTCTTCCCATTTATCATCCTCATATTGCTACAATCCTCTTGGTTTACATAATCTGACATTCCCAATTTTTCCTTCGCTCTTGCTCTTATTTTCCACTTTTCCCTTAACACTTTGATTTTAAGAGATAGATTTCCCCCTCGAACTCCTTTATTCCTCAACCTCCTGCCTTAAATATTTTGCTCCATATTTGGCCCAATTACAGTGGCCCGATTCCCTAAAATTTTCACCCCTTCTTTGATTGACCTCAATTTCCTCATCAACACTCCCTTCTTCTGATTTCTCACTTAACTAACCCACCTTCCCCATTGTAAATAATTTTGCCCAAATTTTCGCCCAGCTTTTCTGCCCATCGTCTTTTCTGACAACTCAACACTTCTCATATCCTGTCAACTTCATCTTAGTGCTACAATCCTTTCCTGACCAAACTTTGCCTCCCTTGAGTTCTCGCAGGCCGTTGCAAGGCCTTCTTCACCTATGTTCCTTCAACCACTACTTTCCTTTTCACTTCTCATATCCTATCAACTTCATCTGCTGCATTTTCTATTATCTTAACAAACCTATGACCAAAACCAATGTCTTTTCTTCTTCCACCTTTTTTTTACCTCTTTTCCCTTCCCTTGATCAGTCTCTGATAGCACTTCGATAGTCCTCTTCAGGCTAGTAAGAATCAGCATCTCTGATCCTGTTCTATGTTTGCCAATCCCTTCTCCGAACACCCCTGAATTTTCCCAGCCTCCCATTCCTCATCCTCTTCATCTTCTAGCCGATCTTTTTAGGTTGTGTTTGTTTTTGGTAGAGAGGAATGGTTAACTACCACTCCTAACAAAAACCACTTATTTGTATCTGGTAGTAAACAAACACTCTTAATCACTCATCAAACCCTCTATCAAACTACACAATCAAATTTCACATCAAACATATCACTCAACTACCATTAACACTAATCCCTAAACAAGTAATTAATTATCCAATTATTACTAACACCAATCCTCAAACAAGTAGTTAAGTACTCCAAACTACCATTAACTCTTCTATTCTTCTCCGCTCCACTATTTTCTACAAAAAATAAACTCACCCTTACTCTTTAGCTTGATTCTCCTCTGTCATCAATTTTCCCTTCCCATATTTCCTCTTCTTCCCTGTTTTTGCTCCCATCTAAATTGTCACCTGTTTCGACTTCTTCTACCCTCATCCCATCGTTGCTTTTAAAACCCAATATACCTCTTTCGATCTTGAGCCAACTTCCATACACAAGATCCTTCACTCCTCTAACTTACACTTCTTTACATTTGTTGGTACCATGACTAATTCTTCCATACCTATAACAAAACTCTGTTAGTTTCTAATAGGCTATCGATATCCACCGATCATCTTCAATTGAACCAAATTTTATGTATAGTCCCCTAATTAATGGTTTAGATATGCCCACTTTAACCTTCACCCTAAGAGTTCTCCCTCTAAACTGATTATTCTAATAAATATCCACATCCCATAATTCGCCTATCCTGTCTCTAATTTTTCTCGCCCATTTATACGATGAACACATTAACGACAACTTCAAAACATGAACCGAGAAATAAGTATACTTAAACTATAACTTTTTTTGTAAGAAGCCACCAAACGAGTCCTAGAAAATGATCAAACTATTTATGGAGTGATTTAACTCACAAGTTTAGAAACAAGTTTTCTATACTCTTGATCTTGATCATCAAAGTAATCCATTCTAAAACTTTTCCTTGGGTTGATTTCATATAGTTCTTGGGATTTTTGGGTTTGTGATCGAAAGGTCTTGTTCTTCAACAAGGTTGTTAAATCCAATTCTTGATGGTTTCATAACATTTGGTATCAGAGCATTAGGCTCTTCGATCGAACATATCTTTCCTTGCGTTTATCTATTTCAATTCTTTTTGATCAAATTAAGGGGTGTTCATGTATTTTTCAGTTGGTCAAATTCATAGAAAAGATCATTGAGAAGTAAATCAGGGGTGTTAAGGTAATTTTCAGGCTTGGAGAGCATTCCTGGAGTTTGGGCTAAGAATGAGGGGCACTTTAGTCTTTTCAAGTGCTGATTTGAAGGAACAACAGACCCTAAGTCCACTTTGGATATTGTTCATTCGTCTTCTTCCTTGGGTTCCTTGCCACAAATCACAAGTTTCAGCACGTTTCTCTTCAGCGCCATCGTCGATTTGTCGTGGTTGTCTCCGCCATTGGTGGAAGTTGCTTCTAGAGCTGCACCGTGAGAAGAGGATCAAGTAGTAGTGGTTGCGATGGGTCAGAGCGCGGGTTTTAGCCTCAGTTCTTTGAGATTCTTGCTCGATCGTCTTGGCGCGCGAGCTATCGGTACAAAGAGCTTCGTGCAATTGTTTTTCAAGGTTCAACGTCAGTGCTAGTTTGGGTTTCATGACTTCGCCGCTGCGTGTGAGCTCCCACCTCTTACTTGTTCCAATTTGACCGAGACCCTTCTATTTTCTTTGACCACCGAATTCTCTTCCTATTCCCTTTGTTGACCAAACCTACCAGTACAACCTCTGTATTATAGGCCTATAACCCACAGGTACTACAAGATCGTACCGAGATAGGCTATCGACGAGCTGGAGAGGATCATGGGACCCATTGCATTATGTTCAAATTTGTATTTTGGTTTTGTTCATTTTGCACGGTTTTAGAGGCATGATTTATTATTTACCACTTGACTCATGTTTTACATTTTAATTTAAGGGATACCCCACACTAGTGTTTCTGGTTTTAAGAGATTGAACGAAGCCTGTATTTCAGGGTGCTTTACGATTTTTAAAATGGTTTAATTATACATGCCCCAAATGTCTTTATTTACATGCATTTAGTGTTGAAGACTTGGGTTGATATCCTGGATTGGGTCGGGTCCTTACGTCAAATGTTAGATTAAAATCTTTATATTTACTCCTTGGCCAAAAGTTGCATTTCTATTGATCATTTGATTCCACATTTTAGTGGTTAGGAGAATACAAATTCTATTGTCCTAATTCTTTTTTGTGATCTTCTAACATCTTTTAATTGTGCCCCATTCTTTCATAAACTTGTTTCTTAGTTGTTATTCGGATTGCTCCATTGTAGTCTTGTTTTTTGTGTTTTTCTTTGTGAAAGTGTGTTTATGAGGGAGTGATACATTCATTTAAGTGTTGAGCGTCAAACACAAGTGACTATATCTTAACGAGTGAAATACGTGAGGGAGTGTTTATGAGGTATTTTCTTTGTTTTTTTACAAGATGTCTTTTTTTTGTTACAATAATCTATTTTGTAGTATGGCAAACCATGAAGATTAGCCTAACATTACTAATGCTCGAATGAGAGAAGCACAACAAGGAACCATGGAGAGAATGATTCGAGGAATAGAGGAGTTGTCATAACGTATAGAATATTAAAGGCCCAACATCCCGCTCGGGAGAGAAGTCCAACACCTCAAGAATGATCGTGAAGATGATTATGAGGAAGGAAATTTTGATAATCTAGTAGATGACCAAGTCACAATGATTGCGGGACAAAGAAGAAGAGGTAGGCGTATTGGTCGTGGCTTTCATAGAGGGCAAGGTTGTGGAAGACAACACCATTTCCAACAAAGAGCTCCTTATGATAATGAAATTGATCATAATGTTGGAACCTTATAGTTGAAGCTTACAAAATTCTATGGAAAAACTGATCCAGAGGAGTATCTTGAATGTGAGAAAACGGTAAAGTTCGTGTTCAATTGTCATAACTTCAGTGATGAGAAGAAGACAGTGTTATGTGTTTCTTGATTTAAACAATATGTTCAAACTTGGTGGGATAAATTGATGTCTCGTAGGCGAAGAAATCTTGAAGGACCAGTAAATTCATCGTATGAGTTCAAGGAGTCCATTATTCCCAAACATTTCCAAAATACATGGCACAAAAGCTTCAAGCATAGAAGCAAGGAAGCAAGTGCTTGGAGGATTATTATAAGGAGATGGAAACGTTGATGGATCGACTTGATTTCAATGAGGACATAGTGAATCTGATGACACAGTTTTTTAATAGGCTAAACACAAAGATTGCTAATAGAGTTGATATACAACCTTATTTTGATATCGAGGAGCTGTTGCACATTGCAATTAAGATTGAGAGGAAAATTCAAAAAATCAAGACGATATTCTTCTAAACCCTTTTCTAACTATAGTTCTACATGGAAAAAGGATAGTAAAGATATCGATGTAAGCCTAGAAACCTTGAGGTGCATGAGAAACCTATACTTTTTTTTTTTGAAAAAAGGAAGAGTTCTAGCAAAGGGAAAGAGAAATGAGATAAATCTAGAAGTCAAATAGAGGTTTAAAATGTTGAAAATATCAAGGAATAGGTCACTATAGTAGAGAATGTCTAATAAAAGATTCATGACCATTAGAGAGGGATAAAATGTGTCAGAAGACGAAGAAAACAATGATGATGTGAAAAAAGAAAAATGATGAGATTGATGAATTTAGTGAAGAGGACCCTACACTTATGTCTTTAGTTACTAGACGAGCGTTAAACACTCAAATTAAGGAGTATCATGACTAAAGGAAGAACTTATTTCAAACTAGGTGCCTTGTACAATCTATACCTTATAGTGTGGTCATCAATCGTGGTAGTTGCACCAATGTTGTGAAGAGGACCCTACACTTATGTCTTTAGTTACTAGAGGAGCGTTAAACACTCAAATTAAGGAGTATCATGACTAAAGGAAGAACTTATTTCAAACTAGGTGCCTTGTACAATCT
>JBBMEG010035018.1:0-21061 GCA_037832605.1 Cyclanthera cordifolia
TATATATATATATATAAGTATATATTAAACATAGCATTAACTATCTTCAGGGTCTCGCGGAAACATGGCTGACAAAGCATCAAAAAATGATCAAAGCAATTAACCTTATAATCTCTTCCAATTTAACCTACACGTGCTTTTACTTGACCTCAAGACCGATAACTAAGGGTAAGATTCCCTTACCTTGATTAAAATCTGCTAATTTATCCTTAGAAGCTCGAACTGCGAGTCCCAAAGGGTTTCCCAAGTTAAAATGGCAAAAAAAGAGTTAATGAGTCAAAATTGGCACCTAAAACTGTAAAAAATGAACTCGGAGCATCGAAAGTACCCGAAAATCACTACCCTAAAATTTTTCGGCGAGGTCAACGGCAGTGCGTGGCCAAAACAATAACCAATAGAGGCGGCGCGTGAAAATATGATGGCGGCGTGTGCTCGTTTTTAAATATACAAACTACTAGGCCTCTAGGGCATAACCCCAAGAGAGTGTTTGTTTGAGTTTTTATGGAGGAGTTATTTTGAGTGTTTAGTAATAGGTCGTTTGTTTTAAGGTTTTAGTAGAGTGTTTAGAAAGAGCTGTTATTAATTTTTGTTTGTTTGAAGCGTTCAGTAGAGTGTTTAGGGATGAATTATGAAAAGTGTTTGTTGTTTTTGATATGATGTGACCTTTATGCATATTTTTAAATAATTTTTTTTGTAAATATATTTGAATAAATCAGATGGAAAAAAGAAAGTAAAAAAAAAATGCAACTTGTGCCACGTGGCGCTGCAATGGGGGTAGATTGCCCCCTAAGTTCCAGACAAGTTCGGGAAAAAAAACACTTAAAACTAGTTTTTGCATAAAACTCAATTCCTCTTTTTAAAACCACCTAACAAACATCCCCTAAGAGTTTGTTGATATTGCTATTTATTTAGCAAGTTATATTTTATCCGAAGATTTAACAAGGATACAATCGAAGAGATTTTGTATGAAGTAAAGTTTTATTATTGGGATGAGCCTTATTTGTATCAACAGTGTACAAATAGGATGATTTGAAGGTGCTGAGAGTGATGAAATGCTATTAATTTTGGAGGCATGCCACACTTCACCTTATGGAGGACAATTTGAAAAATTGAGAACCGCTACAAAGGTATTTCAATTAGGATTATATTGGCCTAACGTGATTAAGGATGCTTATCACTTGCAAAATCATGCGATAAATTCTAGAGGAAAGGCAATATTGGAAAGTAAGATGAGATACCTTTAAAATTTATCTTAGAAGCAGAATTAATTGATGTTACAAGTATTAACTTTATGGGACCATTTCCCATCGCATTGGAACATATACATATTAGTTGCTATAGATTATGTGTTTAAGTTGGTGGAAACAATTGCATTCTCGCTCAATGACTATAACTAAATTTTTACATCCTCGCTCAATGACTATAACTAAATTTTTACATCATTATAAATTTACTAGGTTTAGGACATCGATAGCGCTAGTCACCAATGAAGGGATGTATTTCATGAATAGAGATTTAACCAATGTTTACAAAAGTACAATATCAAAAATAGGATAGCCACTCCTTTCCACCGATAGTCTAATCGGTAGGCTAAAGTATCTATCAGAGAAATTAAAAATATCTTAGAAAAAGTTGTCGAACCTTCTAGAAAATATTGGTTCTTAAGGTTGAATGATGCGTTGTAAGCATATCTCAACATATTCAAGACTCCTTTAGGTATGTCATCCTATAGGCCAATGTTTGGGAAGGTCAGTCATCTGCCATTAGAATTAGCACACAAAGCATTTAGGGCATTAAAAAAAATTGAACTCAGACTTATAATCGGCTGGTCTAGCTCGAATGATTCAATTATTAGATTTAGAAAAGCATCTCCAGTTTCCTATGAAATCACTAAGTTATATAAAGAGAAGACAAAGCGATGGCATGGTAGAGGGCTTTTACCTCAGGTATTTAAGAAAGGGCAAAAGGTAATCGTATAAAACTCACGCTTGAAACTTTTTTCAGGTAAACTTAGATCAAAGTGGTCTAGGCCGTTCTTAATTATACAGGTTTATGATAGTGGCACAATAAAAATCATGAATGAAAAAGAGAATAGTGAATTTGGCGTGAATGACCAACGTTTAAAGCATAATTAGAATGAGGAGGTACAATGCAGTAGACACTCTAAGAAGAATAGAGTGAATGTGATGCTTAGAGCATGTACTGAAAGTTGGTAGATTATAATTTAGCTCCAAATACTTTTATGATTTAATTTTAACTATTTTTTATTAAGAAGTGTACTATTTCTAGATTTAGGTTTATTTCATGTGAATTATATTTCTAGGTTAATATCAATTTCTTTTATTTGTTTAAAAACTAATAGAAGTTTTTCGTTGTCTCACGTCAACATTTTTGTTTGATAATTAAAGCTAATTTAGCTAAAATGCCTACATTAATGGAACCGATAATAACAACTTGTGCAGTTATTGTACTGCAAATTTTTAGGCGCATGCTAATCCTTCCAAATCCCATATTTTTTTCAATAATAATGACCGACATTAATTAAAGCTATGTTTTTCACTTTATGCCAAAATTTATGGATGACGTTGTGAAGAATTGAGGGTAGGAGCATGATATAAACGTTGCGTAAACATGTTTAACAATAAAATTTTTAAATAATTAGTCCAATCAATTATCTACGTGCAATTACCATTAGGTGGTTGACTTTTTATTAAAAAGGCTAATCATATTGAATGACACTTCTAATTCATTTTGGCAGGTCAATATGTTAAGCAAGATCGATCAACTCCAGGACGATTTGATGATGCTCCTCTCTTCCAGGCTATGATTGTTGGGAATAGAGGGTAGAAGCAAGCTTAAAATGCGACGGAAGCGTGTGAATGATAAATTTTTTCACAATAACTAAACCAATTATTTATCTTGTTTAATGTGATTAATCTACATGTTTAACTTTAGGTGATAGACATGTTGCTGTGTAACGATACTTACACTGACTGAGGTCTCTGATATAATCTGGCAGGTCTTTATGTTGAGTAGAATCGACTATTCATGTGGACAATCTCAAATGATCTCCTCTATTCTTCTAGGTTATGACTTCTTTGCTACAACTGAGTGCTTGGTGGAAGCCTTTTGAGAAGAAAACTAGGAACTTAGTTAGTGATTTAACTATAAAGGAGAAGAATAGCTATACTTGCTTTGGCAAGCCCTAGACTAAGAAGAAAACTTGAACTGTTGATTTAGTGGATTCTAATGCATCACTAGTGCCAACAGAGCTATACTTGCTTTGGCAAGTCCTAGACTAAGTTCTTAAGGGAACAATTCTACATCTTCTTTCAATGTCTGGAAATGCGTGAATTCCTTCTTAGGACATTGTGCTCCCAATCATTCACTACAACAATCCTCGATGTGGGAGGCTTATTGACCCAACGTTGTCATGATACCCTGACCCATGCACATCAAGGAACACTGTCACAAAGTAGAAGTTCACAACCCACTCAGGTTAAAATCACTGACATATGATCATCTTTATTGAAGTAGTTGATGCTGTCAGAAATTGTGGGGGGTAGAAGTATGCAATTAACTTGATAGAAGCATGTGATTATAATTTTTTTTTATTAATTAATCCAATTAATTACTTTATTCCCTTTGTGATTGACATGTTATAAATTAAAGTATACTCATATTGATTGACGCCTCTAATTAGTTTTTGCGGGTCTTTATGCTTAGTAGAATCGATTAATTCCCTAGATCCTTCCTGATTGATCTCTTCCAATCTTTAAGCTGAGTGGAAAGTCTTTTAAAGAAAAGAGCTTGAAACTCTTACTTAGGAGGAAAAATAAAACTCAATTTTCAGAGGGATTTCTCTGTTTGAGAATTGGGTTACTCTTAACTGGGTAGGATGAGAACTAAGACCTTCAAAGCCTCATATTTATAGTAGAGAAATGAACATTTTTACATAAAAAAAAAACAATATCTTTCAATATTCAATATTTTAAATGAGATATTCGAATTTCACTCATTCCCTAAGGGAACAAATTTTCCTTCCTTCTGCAAATAAGAGGAGGAATTTTTGACTTTGACAAATATATATCATATATTATTTTATTTATTTTAAATTCATATTTTATCCAATAATTGTCAATTCCATGAAATATCCAATTTATTATAATTAAATAAATCACTTTAATTAATATATCAAATATATTAATTCTCTCTTCATAATTATCCAATAATTATTTTTCAAAATAATATGTCCATATATTAATTAATATTCTCCGTTTCATAATTATCCAATAATTATTAAATCAATTAATACGTTCAACATAATAATTATAATTCTCAACTTAATAATTATCCAATAATTATTACATTAATATGTCAAACATATTAATAGTTGAGTTATCTCAATAAATAATTATCCAATAATGGTTTATTAGTCATAGTTAATTTATCTAATAAACTAGTTTTTTCTCTTAAACAAATATATTCAATATATTAATTAATTAAGTGTAACCATTAAACTTAAAACTCATTAATAATGTCTCACATAATTAATATGTGAATTTGAACTTTTAAAACTCACTCTCTAGGAACCGGTGGACCTATATGTTGAAGGCTACAACGACCTGGATTCAATCCTATTCGTTAAAATCAGACTTATTCCACTAGAGATGTGCTGAACTCTTTTCGAACTAGAGAACAAGTTAACGTCACAGATATAATCGATCATCTATCATGTGATCCTTCACAAACTTATTCGTAATCTACAGTTGGGTCAAAATGTCTTTTTTCCCTTATGGTCACATTTTTCTACTTAAGCGCCACTTATTCCTCTAATGAACAAGTGTTTATAGTCTAAATATAAACTAATGTCTACTATGGCTAGTGAAAGATGAGATTCCTTTGTTCAAGCCCTAGAGTCATTCTTAAGAGAACAATTATACATCTTCATCTACATCTAGGAAGGTGTGAATTCCTTCTTGTAACGTTGCGTTTCTAGCCACTCACTATGGCAATCTCAAACGTGGTAGTCATATTGACCCAACGCTGTTAGGGTGGTCTCATTTATGCACATCAAAAGACGCTTTTATAAAGTAGGAGTTCACAACCCACTAGGGATTCAGATCATATCAACATTCGATCATCCTTAGCAAAGTAGTTAATACGAGACTATAACAGAATTACTAGCTCGATCATAAAACTTCTAGTTCGATCTTATACATATACTATTTTCTACCTAGGCACCCCACTCACATGTCTTCACATGAACAACTAGGATCAGGTCATTTACGACTTTTGCAAAGTAGGTCGCACCAACAGTGTCACGAGGACTTAGGCGCCCTTGCCTTAGTCCATTTACTATAGACGTTTTAGGTTATTGACTTGGAGCTAGATCCACTTGTATGTTCTACATACGTATCCAAGTGTACATCCAAATAACCATGTGCATATCACCATTTATCCAATTAATGCGATAAGATCGGATGACTTTTGAACTAAATGTATAATTTAAGAAAAAAATAACCTTTATTTAGAAACGAAATATAACATCAATTGTCTAACATTAAACTTGTGTTCTAAATATATAAACTACTCGGTCTTTAGGGCACAACTCTTAACTGCAAGTTTATAATAGAATTACCAGCTCGATCAGGAAACTTCTTTTTGCATATGCACCCTCATACACATGTCTCCACATGAAAAACAAGGATCAGGTCGTTTGCAACATTTGAAAAATGGCTCATACCAATAGTGTCACTAGGAGTTAGGTGCTTATGCCTTAATCCAAATGTAGACGCTTTAGATTACTAACTTGGAACTAGATCCACTTGTATGCTCCACATACTTGTCCAAGTGTTCATTCACATAACCATAGGCATATTGCCATTAATTCTTTATGAACACAACTTGTCTCATGTAAGGGAGAAAACACTGATTTGAAGATAGGTATCCTAACAAGTCAGAGGAGCATATTAACCTAAAGACTCAGAAGACCTAGGGGGCACCCCAGTCAATAACTCTAGATAGCAAGGAAAGGTATGCTGACGTCACGTGGTTATGGAAGTTCTCGCCAAGACTAGGTGCATATACACACATACCACACACAACTATATAATGTCAGGAGTAGGCCTTACAACAGCTGAGTATATACCGGGTCTACACGTGCCTATGAGAAAGGAGTATGCAATTGAGACTAGGTACCTAGTTCAGCATGACCATACTCTACTTAAAGTTGTAACTCAGTTAGTGGCAAGCTTGCGCCATTGATTTAAGTCCAGGTCTTATGAGCCACAAACTAGGTACTAAGTCATCGGTTTTCAAAACCATGTTTAGCTCTTTGAATGATGACAAATTGACAGGTCTAAGAATGACAAGTAAGAATAGATAACTGTCTAGGTAAACATACTCAATGTCCCATACCACTAAAAAGTAAACCAAAACAGGCAAGCATATATATAACATTCTAATTACATGTTTAGCATTCCATAATACTAAACAGTAAACAACAAACGAATATTACAATAATTTAAGAAACATGAATTCAAAACAGTAATCAACACGTGCATAGTTCAATAATATATGGAACATGTATTCAAAACAGTAATTAACATGTGCACAGTTTAATAATAAGAAGTATGAATTATGGACGACATACTGCTCATGATATCATTCAACAACTAAATAAACATCAACATCTCATAAAGATATTTAGTAAATAATCAGTATGATGAAACAACTCATAAATAACTTTGATTAGGCATCAAGAGATATATTCAGTAATCACGAGGTAAATTTCAAGTTGACATAGCATTAAGAACCATACAACCCTAGGTAAGAGTTCTTACCTCTTGAAGTTACAAAAATCCTCGATACACGTGCCCAAAAAAGTTTCGAATGAGCTAACCAAGCGATCCTAAAAGTCAAAATAGTAAATTTTGGGTATGGGTTTAATTTTAGACTCTAGAACTGAAACCCATAATTAAAAAATGTAAAAATATTCTATGAGCTCGTAATTAAAGGATATAAAAATATCCTACAAGATTCTTATTAAATGATATTCTTTAAATTTCGTATCAGATTCTAAATGAAGAATACATAAATATACTATAAAATTGCTATTAAAAAAGGAATATATAAATTAACTTCTTAATTTACCGATTAGAAACATATAGCTCAACTTATTTCTAAAAATAACTCAAGGCGCTAAACAAACTTGAATTCAAAAACCTAAAAAGAACTAATAATATAGCGTATAAAATCCACAACAAGCAAGCCCAATTGTTGAGGTTGGGCACACTAAATAATTGCGTGAGAAGGGAAAATAAAACTGATGCCAGATTAGTTTTTTTTTTTTTTTTTTTTTTTTTTTTTTTAGAAAGAAGCATGAAAATAAACATTTCCCTCGAGGGGAGGGTGTTGCACGAAAAAAGGTGAAAGATTAAGGTTTTTGCATTTATGTAAGAGAGACAACACATGAGCTAGGGTTTCAAAATTATAAGTTTATATTTTATTCAAGTTGTTTCAATTAAAATCATAACCCACAATTAATTTAATATGATTTATGGTCCAACAAACTAATAATCATAAATTAGCCTTGAGGATTCCTAAAATAGGAAAAATCTATTACCAACAACTCTACGAGAGTTAAAATACAATTTAAATATGAAAAATCTTGGGTTGTCACGATAAGTAGACCTGGATTTTTAGTGCCTAGAACCCCTCATAAGAATGATTTTTTAGCTAGAAAGAAGAAATAGAACACTTTTAGAAATGATTTAGTCGATCATGAGCTTTACTAAACTTCTGATATCGTTTTGAGAATACACATTGGATAGCATGTTATTTATGTTGAACATGGTTCCCACGAAGAGTGCCTTGGATACACTGTATAAGTTATGGAGAGAACGTAAAGGAAATTTATATCACTTTAGGATTTAGGAAAGTTTGGCCTATGTGTTGACTAAAAATCTAAAGAAGTTGGAACTATCTTCGAAGATATGCCTATTCATAGGCTACCCCTAGAAAACAAGAAGCAGCTATTTTTACAATCCAGAGGAGAATAAAGTGTTTGTTTCAAAAAAAAAAAAACTACATTCTAGATGAGGATTATGTTTAAGACCATAAACCTCGATCAACAGTAGTGTTGAAAGGTTTATCTTCTCGTGACGCTATAAATCATAAATAAGTGTTGTTACAGATAGTTCAACAAGTGTTGTTAATAGCTTACTAGCATTAAGATCTTGGAAATTTATCGGCTAGGATAGTTGATAATCCCTTGAATTTAATAGTCACTTCCCACACAACGAGGAATTAAGACGTATGCCTCAATGTAGTGGGAGGATTAGGAATAATTTAGATTCTTGCATGGGTGGCTTGGAGACATGCAACATTATCTAGAATAATGTTGAAGATTCAATGTCTTTTGGAATGGATAAAATATTTGAACCTGGAAATGAATTCAATGTACTCCAATTCAGTATGAGTACTTGTAGATGCTTCTAAAGATGTTAAACTCATAGAATGCAAGTAGATCTACAAAGAGGGAAAAATGGTGTACATGGGAAGGTGCAAACCTTCATGGCTAGACTAATGGGAAAATGCTTCACTAAAAAAGAATGAGTGAATTATGAAGAGACCTTCTCATATGTTGCCATGTTAAGGTCTATAAGTATCCTCTTATTCATTACATCATATTATGACTATGAGATATAGAAAATGGATAGCAAGATTGCATTCTTGAACGACAATCTTGAAGAGAAAATCTACATGAACTTTTCTTTTTTTGAAAGGAAATCACATTAACTAACCAAAGAGGTTTAAATCCAAGGGACAAGAGAAAATTGTTTGCAATATTGTTAAATCAATTTATGGATTAAAGCAAGTGTCCATGTCTTGAAACAAGAGATTTGATGATGTCATTAAATCATATTGCTCTGATGAAAATGTTGATGAACTTTATGTTTACAAGAAGATCATTAATTAGAAAGTAGCATTCATATTGTTATATGTGGATGATATCTTACTCATTACAAGTGAGATATTTAATTAATATTAAGGAGTGGCTAGCTAACCAATTCTAGATGAAAGATTTGGCCACGTCCATCTTGACCCCTAGAGGTCAGCTAAGGGAGGCCACAACCCTCAAGGGGTCGGCCAAGGAAGGTCAAAACCCCCTGGGGGTTGGCCACGTCCATCCCGACCCTTTAGAGGCTAGCCAAGGTAGACCAAGACCCATCGGGGTCAGCCAAGGGAGGCCACAACTCCCAGGCGGTTGGCTAAGACCATTCTGACCCCTCGTGGTTGGTCAAAGTAGGTTGAGACCCCTCGAGGGTCATCTTTGGCGGCCATGACCGTCGTAGGGATCGACCAAGACCTGTCCAGCCCCACGGGGTCTAGTGAGAGTAGGTTTGACCCATAGAGGGTAAAACCGTAGAGGTTAGGACTCCTCTGAGAGTTGGCTGAGTCCAAAGTAACATCTAGGACCATTTTTCCATAAGGTGGCGGTGGCCGGGAGTTACAACGAGTAGGAGTAGATCCCTTGAGCATGAGCCGTGGAGGTTAGGAATCTCCAGAGAGTTGACCGTGTCCAAAGTAACCTGACAGTAGTCAAAGTTATGACGAGTAGGCCTAGTTCCCTTAAGGATGAGTCGTGGAGGTCAAGGCTCCCCGAGAGTCGATCGAGTTTAAAGTAACCCTTTTGACCTGTGACATAAGGCGGTAGTGGCCAAGAGTTACGATGAATAGGCCTAGATATCTTGAGGATGGGTCATGGAGGTTAAGACTCTCCCCTAGAAGTCAACCGAGTCCAAAGTGTTGACTAGATCCGCTGATAACGACCATGAGTTACGTCGAAAGGGCCAGAACCCCCTTTTAGGGGCGAGTAGAGGATGTGAGGACCCGTAAGGGTTAACCGAGGCCAAAGTCGACCTCTAAAGAGATTGGTCGAGTAGGACGACCCCAAGAGGATCAGCCGTGGAGGTTAGGACTTTCCTGTGGATGAGTCGACTAAGTCCAAGTAACATTTAGAAACGTTACACCCGTTGGGTGCAACCTCCTAGAGTTACACTGAGAAGGTCGCACCCCCAAAGGGTCGACCAAAGAGATGAGAACTTGTAATGGTTGACCGAGTCCAAGTAACTCTCGAGTCAAGGCCATTACACTTCGTAAGGTAACAGTTAGAAGTTACGTCGGTATTCATTCCCGGCTTAATGGCGGACGCTTTTAACGGCTGGGCATTAAGCCACCATTAAGTTAGCCACAGCGGGTACAAGATCGACTGCTATAAAAAGATAGACCATTCCCTATTTCAAGCCAAGTTTAAACTATGTTGACAATTCTTGTAAGCTGTTCTAAGTTCCAAAGTACTTTAAATTACTCTCCTAAAAGCTCTTACTTATTTAGGCATCAGAGGCTATGTGGCTCACACCACACCAGTGTGCTTAAAGTTTTTTTCATTTTGCAGGTTTGTTGTCCTCGATAAAACAAATATTTACGCTTTTTTTGTAAAAATATCGAATGTTGAGAACGAAAACCACCACAGTGTCGATGGAGAGTCAGACGTTGAGCATACTCTAAAGCGAGTTGCTGCAAGAGGACACGATATTGTTCGTGTTGAGAACGACCCGAATCTTGAGGGTGGAGTGCCCAAGCAAGAACCAGAGCATGCTAATACAAAGTTCGCGATTTTGAAAGAACAAGTGCATGGGATGGCAGAGAATTTGAGTCGCCTGATGGAGTTACTCTACTAGCCTCTTCAAGCGGAAGCTACCATCACTGGAAACCAACCAACACCACAAGAGGCGCGAAGGCGATGACCCACGAAGAAAAAGGCTGTTGCAGAGAAGTCTGTGCCATTGGTTCGGGACCCTAACAAAGAGAAAGCCCCATCCACGAAGGCTCAGAGAGAGGCTCTTCTCACAAACCCAGTCAGTTTGAAGCAGCCAGCCGCAGAGCAACTCTCTAAGGTCATCCACCCAACATCCTTCAATGATCTTAAGTGCTTGAGATATAAGACTATACTAAGGGACGAATTTGAGGGACATGATCAATCAACGCTGGAAGAAAGTAGCGCCTAGTAGAGCCGAGAACCAGCCTTGGTTAGCTCATCTTCGCCTCCTCCAATACCAAGACGAATTGGACTTGGACAACCTAGTCGACTAGGTCGACCCTCAAATCATTGACGATATCATGAAATAGCCAGACCCAGCGAAATTAAAGCTTCAAACTATCAAGGCGTACGACGGGTCAAAGGATCCTGTAGAGCACTTACATTGTTATCTGGCATGGATGGAACTCAATGGAGTTCGAGATGCAATCAAGTGTCGAGCATTCTCATTCACGCTCAAAGGACGAGCCCAGAGATGGTTCAAGCAGCTCAAGCAGAAGTCTATTGCGTCGTTTAGGGAGATGGCCCAAGCTTTTGTCACCCAATTCTTGGGTGGTCGAGACCAGAAAATTTGGGCACACATTTATTGGCCATGAAGTAGAGAAGTCATGAGACCCTTCGGATGTACATAACATGCTTCAACAACGAGGCGTTGCAAGTTGAGGGGTACACCAACGACACTTGCAACGGTAATGGTCGGGCTCAAGGATGAGAAGTTCTTGTGGTCACTAGGAAAGATAGATTCGCTCACATATGTCGAGCTTCTGACGAGGGCGCAAAAGTACATGACAGCAGGGAGGTGGTCAACTTCCGAGGAAGCATAGAAGGAAGGCGGTCCATTCTGAAGTGAGAAAAGTCGACAAGCTGCTGTGAGTCTGATTGCAAAGAGTCGTGAAATCAGAGGGAGGAAGAACGCCCAAAAAGTAAAAAGAATACCGCCTGAAATGGGCAAGTACTTTGAAAAAAATGGAAAAATGTCAGAGTCCCTTAACCAGAAAAGGGTAGGCAAAAAATCACCACCTTCTCAAGAGATCAGAACCATCGTCGGAGGACCTACTGGAGGGGAGTCCAATTGGAATCGGAAAGAGAAGGTGAGACAAGTTAGGGGTGTGTTAAGAAGCGAAGAAGTGTGAGTGATGGCAGCAGTAAATGAGTTACTTGGCTTCACTACGGTTGAGGTTGCCACCCTACATCTGCCACACAATGACCTCTTGATGGTGTCCCTGACCGTCTTTAATATCCATATCAGGAGAATCCTTATTGACAGAGGTAGTTCGGCGGATGTGCCATCTTTGAAAGCTTATGACGCCAAGAGTTGGGAAGAGACAGGCTCAAGCCGAATGTGACGCCCCTAGTAGAATTTGATGGGAGCACTCTGACCCCTAAAGGGTTAATCGAGCTCTTAGTGACTATTGGTAAATGGGACAACATAGTCCTCCACTTTGTAAATTTTTTTTGTGGTGAACGACAACTCCACCTATAACGCGATACTAGAAAGACCCACTATACATGGGTTAAGGGTGGTCGCGTCAACCTACTACCAGCTTATGAAGTTCCCTACTCCTATGGGGGTGGGGCAAGTCCGAAGAGAGCAGCTATTCTCGAGGAAGTGCTACCACACAGCCCTACGGAGAGTGGTAGAAGTGACAGAGGTAAGAACTATTGAAGACGAGCTAGTGCCAAGTGAGGTTGCCCAAGAGGCAGCACCTGTAGAAGGTCAGTCCTTAGACATAGACCTATGTCCTTCCTCAAGAGGAGTTGAGCAAGGTAGATGAGAGCATGTCGAAGAATTGGAAGCAGTACCCTTGTTGAGCGATAAGCAAATCATCTATATTGGGACCGACCTAAGTTCGAAGCAACAAGCGAGTCTTGTGGAATTCTTATGAAGAAACACCGACGTGTTTGCTTGCTCTACCAATGACATGTCGGGGGTAGACCCAAGTGTTATGGTCCACATGCTTAATGTTGACCGTGGTCCCAATACGCCAGAAGTGGAGAGCGTTCAACCATGAACGTAATGAAGTCATTGCCCAGAAAGTAGATAAACTACTAAAAACAAGTTCATTCGAGAGGTAGACTACCTCCAATGGCTGTCAAACGTCGTTCTGGCAAAAAAGCCGAACATGAAATAGAAGACGTGCATCGACTTCACTGACCTCGACAAGGCCTGTCCTAAAGACAACTTCACATTACCTCGCATTGACCACTTAGTGGATGCGATGGAAGGACATTATCTATTATCTCTCATGGACGACTTGGTGTCAAAGAAAGTGATGTCAGACTCCAAAGAAGTCAACAACGTAATCGTGGAGCCAAATTGGGAAGAATCATACCAGGTCACCAAAGTGGCTCGTCTAGGTACCTACTACCTCGAGGACATGGACGGAATAAGATCCTCCATTCTTGAAATGGTGAACATTTGAAAAAGTACTTTCAATAGAATATAATTCAAGTTATCAATAAATAAAAGCAATAAAGTGTTATTTTTTCATTGTTTCAAAGGCTTTCTTAATTTAAGTTTATTGATGTTATCATAAGCTTAAATTGGGGGTAAGCAAGTTAGAGAAATAATCAAAAGTTAGCATTCTTCAAAATTCAAAATTTCCAAATTATCACCTAAAGGAAAGGAAAATGCTCAACAATTAGCAAAGTAAAAAGTTCTACTTTAAAAAGCAAGTACATCAGAAAAGTAAACATCAAGAAGCTGCGTCTACTTGAAGTTAGCTCATTAAGTCCAGCTTGGGCATGATTTATTCTTGCTGGAAGAGCCCAGTTCTTCTTATAACCACCTCGGAAGATGCGAAAGTAGTAGCGAGCAGCATGGGCAGGGTCACTGAGAAGCCCAGATTGAAAGGCTAGCAAAGAAGGGTTAACGACTTTTTTCACAGTACTAGAGCAAAGAGATCTGAAAAATGGAAGAAGGTTGCCTTAGCTAACTCCTTCATGAATTCGGTCCAGCACCCAATTGATGGCGGTTTCACTAGCATTGTTCTCTAAAAATCACGAAGGCAGGAGAACCCTTCACCAAGTTAGCCAAGAAAGAGGCATTTTTTAGCTTCCCTTTTTGCAGAAACCAGCTCCTAATGAAGACGAGCAATCGTAGATAAGTCTTCTTGGTGGGTACGGGCAGCAAGACTTCGAGCTGTTTCAGTGGAAGTCTGAAGGTCGAGCAAGGCAGTCTCGACAACTTGCTAAGCCTTCCGGGCCTGAGCTAGTTCCCACTTAAGCTGATCGAAGCTGGAAGTCCAAGAAGAGTGTGTGTTACGCAAATCTTCAGAAATATAATGGGAACCGAGGCAAAGCGAATGAAAGCCTGCAAATGTAAAAGTAAAAGGTCAGCCTACATACTCAGACAAACAGATAGCTAGATAAATTTTGGTGTACCTCGTGCATTACGCGAGTTTCCTCTTTCAAGAAATGAGAGGCGTCTCATAGGGGAAAAGGGGTCGAGGAAGCCTCCACATCACTCCATAGGCTAGAGGTTAAAGTCTTTTCCTCTACCGGGTCTAAGGTTGGACGGTATGGCCCTGACAATAAGTAGGAGTCGAATCCAGGAGGAAGGCCACATAAGAGCGTCTGAGGCGCACAAGAGATAGCTCGAACTGAAGAATTGAAGTGATCAAAGGCAAGAATAGGTCCGTCAAATTTAGGATTCGATCCAATATCTAGGTTATCTGGGACCTCGTGAAAAGGGAGGTCTCCATCCTTGCCAAATGGGAGCAAACAATCCCCCGAAGTAAGGTCCATCGTGTCATCGATGGGAGGTCTAAAAATTGGGTGAAAGTCTGGCGAATGATAGCATCAAAGGCGTGCCTTAATGAAGTTTGTAGTTCATAACAACTAAACACAAATAAATGGTGTTAAGCTACACTTGTAATGTACAAAGCACATGAACCTAAAGTAGTAAGCAGTGTACCTGGAGAAGATCCCTCCTACTAGACGGGTGAGTCCGAATCCGAGTCGGCAGACATTGCTAATTCTGGAAGAAGGTTGTAAAGCGCCAATGATTAAACAGTCAAGTACTGCACGTTGTGAGTAACATTTTCAAGATAGGTCATAACAAGCTCGTAAAACTTTAAAATCTAAGAGCAAGGACTCAACTTCCTAGGCATGAGAAAACATCCCGTCGTGACATCGGGATGTTGGCAGAAACGATACAGAGAAAGAAGATCACTGACGCTAAAGAGACCCTCGAAGCCGATATACACCAAGAAGCTATTAACGCAAAATAAGACGTTCCAACTGTTAGGAGCCAACTTCGCTGGAGCCAACCCAGTCATACTCAAAAACTCTTGGAGAGACGGTATGAGGGGTAGCCAAACCCCTCTGTCAACATATTTCATATTTAACGTGTCTAAATTGACAAAGTAATGTATTTAGCATATTTTCCATATAAAATCATGCAATTCTTATGATATTAACTTCTAAAGTACATGAAATCTTAGTTAAAGTAAGCTAAATAACTATCTAATGAAGACTTATCACCCCTTTTTATTGGGGTCCAGAAGCTTAATGTTGGTGCTCTTATACCACTACTAGAAAACACCCTCTTCCCAACGAAGGAATCACTGACGGCTAATTTGCCGTCGGCAAAAGTGGCAATTTGCGACGACAAATGTAACCGTCGAAAAAGATTCAAGAATTGTCGACGACACAAAAAACCGTCAGAAAAAATCACGAATTGGCGACGGCTACGTAAAACCGTCGAAAAAAGTCCATGAATTCCCGACGGTTAGTAGGAATTCCCGACGGCAAAATCACCGTCGGAAAAAGAAGAATTCCCGACGGCAAAATACCGTCTGAAAAAGTGAGACTTTCCGATGGCAATAGTAGGAATTCCCGACGGTTTTCTAGCCGTCGGCAATAGTAGGAATTTCTGACGGCAAAGTAGTCGTCGGGAAAATTAAGAATTAGCGACGGCGACTTCCTGGCCGTCGGGAATTCCTTTCCTGTCGGGATTTTAGCGACTATTTTTTCGACGTCCTTTTCGTCGTCGGCAAAACTTTTGTCGACAATTTTTTGACTTTTTCGAAGCTTTTTACCGTCGGAAAAAATGCACATTCTTGTAGTGAAGTCAAGAATGGGTGGCATTGGAAGGGTTCTTTGGGATTGGCGTGGTCTTCCAAAAATATCCGATTGGAAGACTAATTTTTTGCATCAATCAGTCACGATTCTTGAACGCTTGGCTATTTAAAGAAGGTTTGTCCAGCTGACGAGAGAGAACCTTGCTTTCTTGCCTCTGATCATCGTTGAATCAAATGCTTTAAAAGTGGTTAAGATTCTGAATGATGATTCTTATCATTTATCTGAGTTTAGTATTGTGTCTGATATTAGATCTTTACTTCATTTCCTTAATATGATTATGGTTTCTCACGGTAAAAGAGATTGTAATGTTGTGGTTGATCTTATCGCTAAGAAAGATTATGGGTTCGATTTGTGTTGGATACTCTTCTTAACCAGAAATGAGGCTTTCTTTTGAAGGTGGAATCTTCCCTGATATTGATTCTGCTTCAGAGGTAGACTCTTTATCGATTTCGATTTTGAGGTTTATAAGTTCTTCAAAAAAAAAAAAAAAAAAAAATCTAAAGTTTATTTGGTGCGAATGGTTTGAAATTTATAAACAATATACGTAATTGTAATTTACATGCTATATTTTTTAAAATTAAATTATTAAAAAAGGAACAATATAAAGAAATATCTGTTACTCTCCAGCCTCCATAAAGTGTCTCCAGAATGGGTAGGAGATAAGATTATCAGCAGAGTTTCTTCCTTCCTTCCATTCCATTTTCATCCACACCATGCTCTCCGCCACCTCTCCCACTTCTCTCTCTGCCGCCACCGCTGCTGCCGCTCACACCACTTTCCTGTTCCGTTCTCGTCCTCTCCACCTCTTCCTCCGCCGCCGTCCAATCTCCATTTCCGCCATTCTCAACCCTTCATCTTCTCCCAGCTCCGTCGCAAAGCCACAAGTGTACCAGCCATTCCGCCCCCCTCCATCTCCTCTCCCCCCTAAATTCCGCTCCCTAGACGCCGCCAGCAAGCTCGATGTCCTCGCCAACCGCCTCGGCCTCTGGTTCGAGTACGCCCCTCTGATTTCCTCCTTGATTCAAGAGGGCTTCACTCCCCCCACCATCGAAGAAATCACCGGAATCAGCGGCGTCGAGCAGAACACCCTCGTCGTCGCCACTCAGGTTCGCGATTCCCTTCTCCAAACCATCAACGGCGCTGATCCACAACTAATCGCCAACTTTGACACCTCCGGCGCCGAGCTTCTCTACGAAATTCGACTCCTCAACGCCAACAAACGTGCCGCCGCGGCGAAATACATAGTGGAGAACAAGCTCGATGGCAAGGGCGCGCAAGATCTGGCTCGAGCCATGAAGGATTATCCTCGACGCCAAGGGGATAAAGGTTGGGAGTGTTTCGATTACGATTTTCCTGGCGATTGTTTGGCCTATATGTATTACAGGTTGAGTAGAGAGTACAAGGATTCCCTCGAGTTGAAGACGGCGGCGTTGGAGGACGGATTGAAAGTGGCGGCAACGGAGATGGCGAGGAATCTGATTCTTAGGGAATTGGAAGGGGAAGGAGAGGGGAACGAGGGAGCGGAAGACGAAATCGAAGCCGGAGTTAAGGTTCCGGTGGTGCGGCTGAAGATCGGAGAGGTGGCGGAGGCGACGACGGTGGTGGTGCTGCCGGTATGCAAGGCGGAGGAGGGGGTTGGAGAGGCGCCAATGGAGGTGAAGACGGAAGGGGAATTTGGGGTTGTGGTGGCGGAGGAGGGGTGGAAGCGGTGGGTGGTGCTGCCGGGGTGGGAGCCGGTGGTGGGGCTGGGGAACGGCGGCGTGGTGGTGGCGTTCAACGACGCAAGGGCTCTGCCATGGAGAGTAAACAGATGGTATAAGGAGGAACCGATACTGGTGGTGGCAGATCGGAGTAGGAAGGAGGTGGTGGCCGGAGATGGGTTTTATCTGACGGAAGCCGCCGTGGAAGGCGGAGGAAGGGAGTTGAAGGTGCAGAGAGGAAATGGATTGTTGGAAATGGGAGTGAAGGAGAGTTTAGGGACTGTGTTGTTGGTGGTAAGACCACCAAAGGATATGGATGATGATCAGTTGAATGATGAAGATTGGGACTGAAAACTAAATTAGTAATAGAAACTCATTTTTAATATTTTATTTTTGATTTTGTTTCCCACTTCTTGTATTATTGGAGTTTTGAATCTGCATGTGATTGAGGAGTTAAAGGTTTGAATTTGTAATTTAACCTTTTCATTGAGATTTCATTTTGCAAGCTTTTGGGTAAAAGAATGTCTCAATTCCCACTTTATGGTCTTGAACTAAAAATAAATAAAATCAAAATTACCATTTACTAATAAGTAAGGTATATTCATTTAAGAGAATGTATGTTGGAATCTCCAAACCTCACACTAGTTCATATATAAAATATATAAAAACTACCTTCACTTACATTTAGGATAATACAAAATTGATATATTAGACATGCTTGGCTTCATTCAAAATAACTCGAGATTTAATCTCATGGAGATGAAAAATGTTTCGCTTGTAAATTCAATTGGATGAATTGCATCTCGATGATATCGAATCGTATTAAAATATCATGACTAACAATATCGGAACTATCAAATCCATTAATGAGAATTGAATAGTATAACATTAGAAGATCTTTATACATAACAAATTGAAACAAAATGAGATTACTGATGCAATCAAGATGAATATCATAAGTGATAAAAATAAGAAAGTTAAAAGTAAATTAGTGATCAATAAAATGCTAGCTATAAGAAATCTATTGTATTGCCTTCTCATCTCATCACACCACAAGAAACATATCTTCATCAAGTTACAAATTATGGAATGAGATCACTTCTCATCATTTAACTCGCTTAATTTCTTTCCTTTTTTTTAACTCTTTCATTCCCTCTCTTTCAAAAGTAGCCAAAAATGTCCTTGGTGTTTTAACTAATAAATAGAGTTTGAAAACTAGTTAAATTTAGAGTGGATTTTTTTGTTTTTTTTTTTTGCAATAAAAATGGTTGAAATTGATATAGCATTAAAAAAATAAATAAAAAGCATTGAACTCATTACCCATTACATGAATAAAAAAGTGAACGGCATTATTCCATGATATAATTACATTTGAAACATGAAATAACACAGTTTAGGAGATTGGATGAAATTTAAAGTGCAAAGATTGATAAGTTTACAAATGTCCTATTGTTGAACGATTCTAACAAGAACGTTGAATAATAATATTCTGTTACAGGATATTAGTGAATATTGAATGAAATTGTAATGCAGAAGATTAATACTATCGTACAAACAACAATTGGAGAAGATGTGGGTTTCCGATTCTAGATTTGAAGAATTCATTCACAGATCTCATCCTTTGACTTTACATTCCATTTATAGGTTGGATGCCCTTCTTATCAAACAACATTACTCTTAATATTGTTAACCATCTCAATCATAAGCAGCAGCAGATATTGGGCTTCAAGCTTTGTAGAATAATTAATTTCAATCTCATCCTTCAAAGAGGATAAAATTGAAATATCTAGAGGGCAAAAGATGGCATTATTTCCAGTGAAAAATGCTAAATTAAAAGTTTCTACCTTAAACTCTCAGCTTTCTATCTGTCCACAGTCTTCTATCATTGTGGTCTTCTGGGTGCAGTTGAAGAACTGTGAACCGTTGGTGTTCGCTCCAGCATTCGCCATCGATAGAACTCCTAGTCCGGTGTGTGCTTCATCTTGAAGTTTTCATCAGCAGATTCCATGCCATAGATTGATTATCCTCAAGTTACATTACCTTTTGTGAAATCCCCTACTTGGCACACGAAGTTCAGGATTATCTGACGAAACGCACCTTTATAGCGCAAAAGCTTCCGAGAAGCTCCAATTCCCTTCTCCCCATTGCAGAGGGGTTGGAAATTCTTGTTGTACCCGCCCTGCTTTCATCTTCCAAACAAAATGCCAAAAAAAACTGAGACAACTACTCTTTCTCCCGAGCTTCAAATGGGTTCTGTCAAATCAAAACCTTCAGCGAATAGAAAAACAAACAGATCTATTTGCACAACTAAACATATTATCTTAAAGTGATTGCAAGAGTGGAAAACTAGTACAGGTATTGGTAAAGTCATAATCTTTTAATACCTATGTTACTTGAGATAAACACATTTTTTCAAATCAATCATACTAGAAAATAGTTGATGCTTTCTGTTAAGAAAACAGAAACAACAATAAAAAAAACGACACTACACACAAATTTCATTTGCTACATCCGCGAACAAAAAAGAGAACAAATAATTTTATTAAAGACGAGTAAATACAAGAATGTTGACTATGAAGGCTAGGGTTTTATGAAGAGTTTATATAGTATACTCACGTAAAACTAATACAAAAATGGGCTCAATTGCATAAAAGTCCAGTTCAAAGACATATCTCGACACCTTCAAAGCTCAATTATCATATATACTACACATGATTCACTTGATCGAGTTTCATAAAGACAATTCCTCATCAGATCAGACATTCCAAATCTGATTTACATGAAAATCAGTACATCTGTATAGATAATTTACCAATAAAACCCCAATTTTTCCTCACTTTAAAAACACCCCATTCTTGTAAATCACACAACACATTAAAAAAAATCTCCACAACAACAAAGTTTTCATTTCTAATATCTACAAACATAAACTAAAAGCTAAAACAATATACAGCATACGACACTGCGAAGAGAACTAATAATCCAAATGTCAATCATAAAACTAGTATTAAACAAATACATCTCCGACCTAGTAAACAAAAGAACATAAAAAAAACCACAATGACTGGAAGATGGAAGAAAAATCAGAAAATGTTCGTCGTCGACTTGCAAATCCCTTGAGATCAGACTCAGAAAGGGCGTGCTAAGGAGGGTAAAAGACTAGTAGATAATATTGCACAAGTTTTGAGCTCAGCAGCCATTAATGTAATGAAACTGAAAGCCTTCGATATGCGCTTCTAGGAGAAAATAAAAAGCTTCAACGGAGAAGAAAGCGATGAGAAAGAGAGAATGTTACCTTTGATAAAATTGAAGGTCTTCTCGCAGTCGCTACAGTTCTCTGTTGATTATAGAGTGGGGGGGGGGGGGGGGGGGGGGGGGGGGGGGGGGGGGG
>JBBMEG010035048.1:0-15398 GCA_037832605.1 Cyclanthera cordifolia
TTTTGTTGAATACCAGGATTCCGTTCGCTGGTTTGTCTAGTTAGACTGAAGAAATCATCCTTTTCTGCCACTGCCAGAGGGGAGAATGCAGTAACTAGTGATTGCAGTTCAGAAACTATTGATTCTCCAATTCCAACTCTAACTCCCAATGAGCCAGTGGGAAATCTTCAAAATGCAAAAGATGGGGTTGAGTGTTTGGACCAGCGTAAAATGACCAAAGTGTGTGACAAGCTCATTGAAGTTTTCCTGGTTGACAAGCCGACTCCAACAGATTGGAGACGGTTAATCGCTTTCAGCAAGGAATGGGACAATCTTCGGCTACATTTCTTTAGGAGGTGCCAAGATCGAGCGGCCACAGAAGATGATCCTGGGATGCAACATAAGCTACTCCGGCTTGGAAGAAAGCTTAAAGAGGTCAGTCTTGAGATTTGAAAGAACAGGGTAAAGCATTAAACATGATAATGGGAGGCCTTGTTTTTATAAAATAATCTATTCTGTAAATAAGAAGAGTTAAACATCAGTCCTATTGTTGTAAAAGCAACACAGTGTTGCCGAGGGAAGAATTAAGATGATTGGTTGGTCATGCACGATTATTGTATTAATCAGATAGTTGCAGTATGTGTATTGTAATAATGGTGTTTTTATTTTCTTTAAAATTGTCACAGATTGATGAAGATGTGCAGAGACATAATGAACTTCTTGAAGTGGTCAGAGCAGCAACACCACCAGAACTTGGTGAAATTGTTTATAGGCGTCGTAAAGATTTTACAAAAGAATTCTTCGTGCATCTTCACACAGTGGCTGAATCTTATTATGATGATCCAACGAAGCAAAATGGTATAATTTACCTTTTATTCTGCAAAATATATATGAACTTTTCTTGTTGATAAAACAAAAGTCATCGAGGAAGTCCAATTCAGGAAGCAAATATATTGTTTTATCCTAGGCAAAGAATGATTGACAACCTAAGCATAGCTGTTAAGGTTTTATACATTTGTCTCGAAGGTTAGATGTTTGAATGTACACCTTCACATTTTTGAAATGATAAGATAGAAGTTAAGAAAAAAATGTTTCAGCGTCTTCATTCTTTAGTGAATGTCTATTTTCCTTACATGAATGTGTAAGATATGGCATCATGGATGACTTGATATTTCTTCCCTTACATTTCAATTGGATAAGCTTTGGCGAAGCTTGGGAACTCCTGCCTGGCTGCGGTACAAGCATACGATGCCAATACTGAAAGCATGGAAGCACTAAATGCTGCAGAGTTAAAATTCCAGGATATCATCAATTCTCCAACTGTAGATGCTGCTTGCAGAAAGATAGATAGTTTGGCAGAGAAAAACCAACTTGATTCTGCATTAGTATTGATGATTACAAAAGCTTGGTCTGCTGCAAAGGAGTCGAACATGATGAAAGATGAGGTAATGCATTTGCAATCCTTGGTGTTTGCTATTGATGTAAAAATGTGGTTTTATAGTCTTATTTTGTAATCTATTTTTATGTCATATCTGACTATTTGAGAAATTCCAATGATTGTTCTAAGCCAATAATGACTAATACTTGTAACGCTTTCAAATACCGATTTCATTAGTTTCTATATCGTCGTTTGGGCATTTAGCAAATGGAGAAGGCATGTTTACTTTTTCTTTGAATCGGAGAGGGGTCGCAAACCCTATATAGAGGGTACTAGTAGTACTGCTCTCAAGTAAGATGAGATCAAATATAGATTTTCAGGACCAAAATCGTGACCAACCTGCCACCAACCCGTTTATCGTTGGTGGAGAAGGCATGTTCAATTTGATGGTGCAACTGTTGATATTATTTTCTTTACCTCAGGTGAAGGACATACTATACCACTTGTACAAGACTACGAGAAGTAATCTTCAAAGATCGATGCCAAAAGAGATCAGGATTCTGAAGTATCTTCTCACAATCAAGGATCCTGAGGAAAAGCTAGGTGCCCTGAAGGATGCATTTACTCCTGGCGAAGAACTTGAAGGACAAGACGTGGACTGCTTATACACGTATGTTTTTGGACCTTATTTGCTAACTAAGAATATATTAAATATTTAGTATGCTTATCCAAAAATAGCGATTTAATTGCTATCTCAAGAGGAAGTTCTAAGGTTCTGTATACCACCCTTACAATACTATTTTCTTATTTATATTATTGAAATGCCACGTGTTGGATATAGGGTCAAATTTTGAGCCCACAAACAGGGTGTCGAGAATTTAATTGAAGAACTTGAACTAACCTAACTTATTAGCCCTGAGTTAAGAATGTAGGATTAATAGCCTATGAGTGACCTTGTGATAGAAATCGTATCATGGTATTCAAGACGAAATAAAAGCTTGAAGACGATTATGAGTAATTTACAACGAATTGAAGTTAAACTCAAGTTAACACTAAACAAAAGCTATTTTATACCACCTTGGCTCTAAAGGTAGTCAGTCAGATAGTTGTCTTACACGAATATTCGAGATTCGAGCCAAGTTGTTTGAACTCTCACATATATGACAATGAAGAAGAAAAAAACACTTTTTGGCCATTTTTTGTTGTCACATAAAAGAAAGAAAGCGCCAGTGCCACTGTCCTCCCATGACCCCGTAACTATAGATCTCACCGGTCGATCTTTCGATGTCCATCTAGTTAAGAATATGGATGCCGATGCCTCCTACGATCACTTGAATGTATGAAAATGAGCTTGGATGGACATGTTTTGTTTTATACAATGCTGTTTTGTTTTTGTTGGGATCTTATTTTTCTTCGTTTTTGAGTAGGACCCCAGAAAAGCTTCACACGTGGATGAAGACAGTGCTAGATGCTTATAATTTTAGCCGGGAAGGCACCCTTATAAGGGAAGCCAAAGACCTTATGAATCCACAAGTCATCGTTAAACTTGAGGAATTGAAACGTCTCGTTGAGAAAAACTTCATGTGAGGTATCCACACTCTTACTGAAGGATTTGGTAATTTGGTCTTCAATTTTGTCTTGAGTTATGCATGTAAAGTTGTGTAGTTGATTTTTCAGTGTTGTATGTGAATAATGGCCTAATATGTATTCGAAATTATTTATTTTCTATGGGGAATGGGAGTATTATACCTCATGTGGCTAAATATGTATACTTTTACTGCTAATGTTAGAAGTAGAATCTTTTATTTTTAATGTTGTAGTTTCTTTTATAAATGTTTTTTGAGAGTTTTGAAGCAGCTTTCACGCGATTCAACTAATTTTATTATAGAATTGTTTGTTCTTGTTGGGTAGAAAATATTCTAGTTTTCTAATCTACCATTTGAAGTCATTTTTTGGCATGTTTGGCTGGGAAGAGAAGAGAAGAGAAGGAACAAATGAAGAAAAGTAAGAATAGATGAATGATTGATCTGATGGAAGTTTGTGAGCCAAACAATGGGAAGAGATCCCTTCCCATCCCATCACACCAAACATTTAGGATCATTTTGACTACTTAGCCCACTTATGATGTATTTTATTTTTAACTCAATTTGGTTTTCTCTTTGTTTATTCATTTATTTATTACTATTATTATTTTAATTTAATTTGAACCGGTGATTGGATTTTGAGGTTGATGAGAGGAAAGGAAAGGAAAGGAAATAAAGTTATTTGGGGATATGAAATACTTGTTTGTTGGTGTTTTAGTGAGGAGTGGTTGAAGTTTTTTTTTTAAATTTGTGTTTATGAGAGAAGAGGTTTATTTTAGAAGAAATTTGATATAAAGTTTGATTTGAGGTTTGATGAGATGTAGAGAGAAGTTGAGGAGAGGTTGTGATATATTAAAAATAAACATGGAGTTTATCTCCTCCACTTCCTCTCATTTTTTTCTTCTCTAAATCCAATTGCCCTTTAGCACTTTTTTATAAAGATTTAATTTCTTTAAGTATTTGTTTTCTAAAAATATACTCCAAACCTTTTGTAGTGTTATGCTAAGCTTTTTTTTTTTTTTTTTTAGATAAAATTTTTATTAGCTAAAAAGTAAAATAGAGCTATCCCGCTCAAACATCACCATAGAGGTAACCTCTAAGGGGAGATTCCCCTATTCAAAACATTATCTTGAGCCACACAAGGTCGAACATCTAAAAAATTACATAGCAAAAAATCCCCCACAGTGCGTGGTATAGCAAGAAGATCTGCTACATGATTACGAGTCCTAGAACAAGAATTAAAGGAAATATTCCCTTATCGAGGAATCAAATCCCTAATATCGGCTATTATATTGCTAAGTTTAGACACATCTTTGGAAATACCAGAAATCAAATCAATAATCATTTTAGAATCAGATTCCACCCAGATGTGTTGAAAAAGTTGGGTGCCACTATTCATAATTCCTATAAAGCCTTCTTGAATAGCCAAACCCTCCACCACAATAGTCGAAGACGCATCAATCCTATGAGTTGTTCCTACCATGATGAGATTGTCCCCTTTATCCCGAATAATCCATCTTAGACCACCAGATCTACTTGCAACTTTCCACGAGCCATCTGAGTTCAGCTTCCAAGAGCCCTATGGTGGCGGACGCCAACCCTCCCTCAAAGAACCATCGATCGAATCTCCGATCCCTATTGAAAGGGAGGCAAAAATAAGTTAAAAGCAATTGTCAACTTGGACAATAGACTCACCTTAGACTCATTCAACTTAGCACCATATAATTGTGATAATTCCAAAGCTACTCAAGTTTGTTTAATTCATTTTATTATGTTACTTACGTATGCATTAATCTTTTTACTTGTTTTGTTTCTTTGAATTCATATGAAAGGTCCAAACAAATTCTAAATTTTATTATTGAAAATGTTAACTCAACTTATTATTTTTATCAAATTATGAGTTTTATTTTGATCTCTTTTTTTTTGACAGAGAATAGAGAATATGCATAATATTGCTTACCTCTAAGCATATATTACTTATTTTGTTAAAAGTTGTAATTAACTATAGAAAAAAAAAAAGTGATAATATTCAAACTCAAATTTAGAGATGCTGAAATTTTACCATAGACCCTTATTTTTCACTCTTATTTATCTATTTAAATTTTTTTTTTGCCGATATTCATACTCAAAGTTTAGAGATGTATTGGGTGTTGGTTTTTTTTTTTTTTGTATTTAGACGAACTATTAAAAATGTACATTTATAATTTTTCATTAAAAAATTATATTTAAAGCAGCTATCCTATCGTTTCAAAATAACTACATATTTTTAACTATTCTAATTAGACAAAATAATTCTACCATGACGATAGTGTTGAATTGGATTAAACCACTAGCCACTGATCCTTTGATAATAACTCCATTTTAAAATCACTCCTTCTTGCAATCCCTCTTGTAAAAATATATATTTAAATGAGTGATTGAATGCAACTATTTAAAAAAAAAATTAAATTAATTATTATTACAATTTAAATTTTTAATTACCCAAAATAAATTAGTATGTAATTAATTATCTAACCCCGTTGATAGGTATAATTGAGCTAGAGGGTTTGTTTTTTTTAAGTATAAATTGGAAGTGCACCACAAACTCTACTTTGAAATAAAATGGTGTATTGGATTAACACCAGCATACCCGCTTAAAATAAAACTCTAATCTAACCCTTTATTCTACAAGAAGAAAGAAATTTGCACTTCACGGCGTTCAAGAGTTTCCTTGATAACGCTACATCCCAGTTTCCAGACGATCAGCTCCTGCGGTAGCTTTTCGGCCGATTTCTCAATCCAAGTTCCAAATTATCGTTCTCAAAGCTCCGTGATCATCATCGGATCCATTTCTTCCGAGTATATCATGATTGCAAATTGATCGACGATGAATCGGAAATCCTGCAACTGCGCTATCTGTGCGAATTCAAATCAAGCTTCCATTTGCACCGTTTGCGTCAATCACAGGTATGGACATTTTCTTACCGTAATTAAGCTTCCTGCTTAACTCGAAGAAACGTTTTCTGTACTCATCTTATTCGTTTCAATTTTCCGGCAGATTGAATGACTACAGCTCTACCTTGAAATCGTTGAAAGTTCGGCGAGATTTTTTATGTTCGAGGTTGAGTGACGTGCTTGTGGCAAAGGTTTGGTGCTGTTCTTGCTTGATTGTTGTTCTCTTTAATTTTGTTCTTGCTTGAGGTTTAATTTCCGGCGACTCCTAGAAAATGATGAGGAGATGACCGATTCCTTTGTTTACCGAATAATTGTTTGTTATTCACCTATTTTACAAAGCATTTGATCATTTAAATTTACTTTCGTTTTGTTTTGTTTCATTACTGCTGGTCTGATGTTCTGTAGTGAATAGTATTAGTTATCTATGCAAACACTTGTGGAGCGAAGTGCTTTGGTCGAGAAAATTTTATTCGTTGGAACGTTTGCTTCTCAGGGGAAGGCAGACGATCGATTAAATTGGAGAGTGACTCGGAATGAGAAACTTACTAGGTTAAGGGAGAAACTCCGGCGCAGTAGAGAGCAGCTCGAGCAAGGTTTTTGAACTTCCATAAAACTTTTTAAAAGCAACCAAGTCCCCCTAGATGGCTGCCATGTTATGTAATGAACAAGGGCTTATCAAATCTAATAAATTGTTTTTTTCCATCAGGAAAGACAGAGATTGAGATGAAGTCCTATGATCTCAAATTGAAACATGCGATGCTTGAGTCAGCTCGTTCAGTGGTACTTCATCGTTTATTTTTTTTTTCGATTTACAGTAGTTGCGCTTCATTTCCCCCTATATTTAAATACCCCATAAGCATGGTTCTTTCTGGACTTTTTGCTGCAGTTGGAAAAACAACGAATTGAGCAGCTGGAGAAGGTCTATCCTGACCTTATTAGCACCAAGAATCTGGGACATGTATAACCTATACTCCCTTTTTGCTACGAAAACCTACTTTCCAGCCTTTCATTTGATGGCTGCTTCTTTTTATATATATTTGCATAAATATGCTTGTGTACTTGTACCATTTTGTCTGCATGCTCTGTTTAGGTTTTAAACTGAAAACGTGCATGTTCAATTCGAACATATATAATGTAGACCTACATGACAAATGAATGAAAATGTACAACTATATCATGTGTTTTCACATTAAACCGTGCCTTTGTACTAGACACCAATCTTGTCCAAGTATTTTATTCTTTACTTCAATCTCTTTCACGTATGAATTTAGGCTTAATGCAAAAGTGTTTTATGAAAACAGATGGCAATTTCCTCTGAGCGCCTTCACAAACAATCAGTGATTGTAAAACAAATGTGCAAATTGTTTCCACAACGTCGGGTAAGCCCTTATCATTAAATACATTTCAATTTATGATTGCCGATTACATGTTACTGACTTCTGTTGGTTTCGTAATGAGCCATCTTTTTTCCATAGACAACACGATGATATGTTGCACAAAAGAAATTTAATTATCCCTGCAAAATGGTTTTGGATGGTTTTTTCTCATTGTTATTTTTTGAAGACTTTACTTTTTCAATATGAAAATAAATATTTTTGAAGCTACCACAGAACTGGTCTGCTTACTCAAATCTTTCTGCTTTTCTTTTCTTTTCTCTTAGACTTTTCATCTTGGAAGTTTAGCCTTTCCTCTATTGAGTTGAAACTGTTTTTCCACCTTTTCTTGCATTAACACGGTGCTTCATTTTTGGAAGAATCTGAGAGGATTCTTATAGGAAAAACTGCATTTCTTAGGTTCTGTGTAACGATGGATTAATTTTCTGCTTCCATACGAAAGAGTACTCTCATGAGCCCTCTGTCACATGTTTAAAACTAGAAGTGTGGTCATTTTAAGCCTAGGTCTAAGACCTTTTAATTCTCATTCACGACTATACGGCAAGGGTTACAAAATATGTGACTTAGAATTAAAAGGTCTTATAAAAAAAATCCTCAGTCACATCTATTTATTTGATAGAATTACAAAATAAATTGGGGTAAAAATTATAGGCAGTAGTTTGCGCATTCAAGCTAAAGAATTTGCATTTTCTTTTTGTTTCTCAGTCCATTAATTTAAGAATTTGTTATATCAGGACAAAGAGTAACTTTTTTTAGCTGACGAATGCTTTGGTGTTTTTCTAAATTTGTCAACAATTACTCCATGATCATAGGTTTTAGTTCATGGAGAGAATAAAGAGGGGCCAGGCGAGCAATTTGATCAAATCTGTTATGTAAGCTTACCAAGAAGACTAGATCCCCATTCTGTTCAGCCACATGAGCTTTCTGCTTCTTTGGGGTAACTACTTCTCTGTATGATGGTTGAATTTTGCATATTTATGGTTCTATCTGTACGTTACAGCACATTTTTAGTCTAATTATGCTGCAATAGATTCATTTATGTACTTAATGTTGGGGGATTGCTGTCTTGTCTCATTCTTCTGAAGTCCTAACACTCAATTTCGTAGGGCTTCTTTCTGCCTTCAGTTATAATTGAATGTTTTTTCATCTTATTGAAGTCTACTTGGCTTAACTGACAGATACATGGTGCAACTTCTTAATCTTATTGTTCAATATTTGGCTGCTCCTGCACTTCACAACTCTGGTTTTGCAGTAAGTACACTTTCCTGAATTTTTATCTCAATGATGGCTCAAGCAAAATATTTGACAGGAGAAAAAAGTTGTGGCTTATCAGAACTGCTGGAAATTATTTGGCAACTTTTTTGGATTAAAAACTAAATCAAATAAAATGATGAGATGGGGATGATTACAGCTTTGAACTTTCATTGATAGTCTTGATGTTGGCTTAATTCAACCCGGGAAGTTGGGGATAGCTATAACTGATACTAATGGCTGCAAAACTCATTTTTAGTGCGTGGAGGTGTAATGGATTTAGTAAACTTACATTGTATGAGATTGAATGATTTCCTCTGTCATTCAATTTAATTAATCATTTCGTGGTATTCATTCTTAGTTGTTATTTGTGTTACACATTTCTTTTTATTTTTATTCACCAATGCTCAATATTGCAGGGTTCTTGTTCACGTATATGGCAAAGGGATTCATATTGGAATGCTGGGCCATCTTCTCGAAGGTAAATTTGTTGAATTTGCAACCTGCATTACCAAGTCTTATTTCTTAACTTTTTGATTGGAAGTGATAAACTTTACAGCAATGAGTATCCACTTTTTATACCGCGTCAAAACTATTGTTCTACAAGTGGGGAGAATTCGTGGTCTGATAAAAGCTCTAGTAACTTTGGTGTTGCTTCATTGGAATCAGAGAGGAAGCCAAATTTAAGTTCACTAGAAAGTAGTAGCTTCAATTATTCGTCCGCTTCTCCACATTCTATTGAAACACACAAGGATTTGCAGAAAGGGATTGCTCTCCTCAAGAAAAGTGTAGCATGTGTCACCGCATACTGCTATAATTCTCTCTCTTTAGATGTTCCTTCAGAAGCTTCTACTTTTGAAGCATTTGCTAAATTATTGGCTACTCTTTCTTCATCCAAGGAAGTGCGTTCTGTTTTTTCCCTCAAAATGGCTTCTTCCAGGTATTTCCATCTCATATTTCACTTTTAAGGTTCTCTCTGACATTTGAACCTGCTTCACTATCTTCTAGAAAGGGAATATCATGTAGATGATTATTTCTAGCCATACAGCTTACCTTGTCTGATACACATGGTTATATCTTCTGCACTCAAGGTCTCATAAGCATGTTCAGAAACTGAACAAATCTGCGTGGAATGCAAATTCGGTTTCGTCCAGCATGCTGCTCGAGAGTGCACATTCACAAATAATGGTATGAATTTGCAACTTGACGTTAATTTAGTGAGTTACTTGCATCAATAAGTTATTGGCGGTTTTTTAATCATCTGTGATTAAAGATCTTATTTTAAATAAATGACCTTCATTTGATTTTCCTTTGAATTTTGTTTGTTTCCATCATAATTGATCCATCATGTTAAATGGTAATAAAGCTTCATCAGTGATCAGAGTAACTGGAGTTTCATAACAACTTTCTTCTGCATTTCAAGACTTCATTTTTATTTTATTTCTACTATAATACCGAGTCATCTTATTTGTGACCTTTTCTCATCTTCCTTGATTATTCGTATTCTTATTCACGTTCCTCCATTTTTTTTTTTCAAATGTAAAATCAATGAAGCCCATGCATAAAAAATAGAGAGAATGAACAAACTTGGTGGAAACATTTACACCCTTATGTAAGCAGAAGGATAAATTATTGAAGGAAATTTTACTTATAGGTGAAGTCTGCACAGCCTGGTAAGACATTTGGGACTGTAGTAAAGTCTTGCTACCTTTATCTTGGAGTTCCCTCTGAAATCACTTTCTATTAAAAGCGTTATTTCTAATCGGTTGTTAAGATTTCTTTTGCAATTCCATTGTTTAATGAAATGGTGTTGCTTTCTCTTTAATATATGTGTATTAAAAAAAGAGGAAGTTGATAATTCAAAGTAGTAGCAGACAGATAGTTACCTGGATAAATTGAAAAAGAGGGTCCTAATGAAAACCGACCATATCCATCATGAATTGGCCATTTACCTAGGAATTAATGTCCTAAGATTTAGAGATTGTGAGTCCATTTACCTAGGAATTAATGTTCTAAGACTTACCTTGACAGAATTAGACGATTGTCCCGTAAGAATAGGCTAGGTATGTATAAACTGATCTGACCTAAACACTCACAGTCACGGATATATAAAAAATAACTATAGCAGTTTTCCCTTAGTAGCTCTCCTATATTGTCTCTAAGGAACTGTTACGTACATATGCTGAGTTTGTGTTACTGGGTGTACGATTTTCGTTGTGCATCCTCTTAAACTGGTCTGCATATAATAAGACTTGGTTTTGTTATTATTATTATTTTTGTGTTAATGCAGAAAACCAATTGTGAGAGTAACCTTCCCAGTTATCTTTATGCCACCGAATTTTCTGATGCTGGAAAGAATGATTGCACCATTGACGGATGGGACCTCATAGAGCATCCAACTTTTCCTCCTCCACCATCTCAAATTGAAGATATTGAGCATTGGACTCGAGCAATGATCACCGATGCCACCAAACAGTAATTTAATGGTAACTAAACTAACTCCGTATTCTAATGTTTAAAAGTTCGCCCTTAAGTGATTATGTATCACATATACATATACTTATACATATACATATACATATAATAAAATAAATTAAAAGGCTATGCTATTGCATCTCATTTATAAAAAAAACACACACGCACACCTATTTTTACTCATCTCAAGCTGTTTTTTTTTTCCCTTTCTCGTGAGCATGCTCAAATTTCCCAGTCCAAAGCTGTTGCTATTTTGTAGATTATGTTTTGAAAAATACCCATTTGAAGTGTCTTGATTATATTAGCCTTGCGGTTCAATGTGGATTCAGAATATTTTTCAAATTTTTAAAATACCATTTTGGTCTCTGCACATGACCTCATTCAATTTTTTTTTTCAAATCTAGTCCCTTTTATTTCCAATAAATCTATAAATCTTTAAATGGGTTCATATAGTTTGAATCCAAAATTTATAGAAAGTTAATAGACTTGTTTTTTTCCCTTGGAGAATTAATGATCATATGGATTGATTTTAATTAACTTCGGAGGCTAACAACAAAACAAAGTCGAACCTGTAGACGAGCAGAAAAACACAATGAAAATGAACAAAGTACCCAAAAAAAAAAAGAGTATTGCTTGCTGCATTAGCTCCAAGCACTCGAGCATTAAGCTTTGTTTGATTAGTTCTTTTAACTTTCTTTAGATAATTCATTAACTCTTTATGATTCATGTAATATTATCATTTTTAGATACTGAGAACATATTTCTTTCTATTATTTTATTTTTCAAAATATCCTGGATTGGAGCAGTTAAATAAAATTATTATTTATTTGTTATTAATTTTTTTTAATGAATTACTTTGGCTATGAAATATAGTAGGATTAAACAATTTACTCTTGTCTTGTGAAAATAGTTGAGGTGTATATAAACTAGCCCGAACGATTTTATTTTTATTTTTAACGTTTTTGTATAAAATCAGGTATATGGAGATAGCGCGGGAAAGAAGACTTGGAGCTACTCGATGCAATGAGCTTGCGACCTGTAAATACGAAGACTTCAAAAGGTGCATCCTTGAACATATTTAGGTTTAGAATAACTTTTATTATTCCATCATCTCATCCAATAGTATTTTTTAACATTTTTTGAAATGGGTGCATATGGGTTGTGGAGATGTTTTTCAAATGTGTATAGAGATATCAGTCCCTATGAAGTCACGATTTAATTAGTTTGAAACTATCCCACACCCACAAAGTTGATTTCACTCCACACAATAGCCAACCCAAACACTTATGCATTATATGATAACCCATTATTTTTTTGTAGTTCATACTTTTATAAACTTTAGCTTATTAATCGCACTTCCACCTATGTGTGTTTTTGTTCTGTCTTTCTTATAAAGTAAGAAAGCAACAAACACACTACGAAAGCCGAGCCTTTCTTAAAAGGGTAAAATATCATTTTGGTCCTTGAACTTTCACCTTTGTTCTATTTTGGTCTCCAAACTTTCAAAAGTTCAATTTTAGTTCATGAACTTTAAGTTTTGTTCAATTTCTAGTTTTCGAACTTTTAAAAATCCAATTTTGGTTCGTGAATTTTGAAAAAAAGTTGAAAATTGTTTCCTATAAGAAATTTAAAGTCAATTTTAATCGATTTGGTTTAATAATGTTAATAATTTAATATAATCAAAGATAAAATGGAAAATATAATTTTAAAATAGGAAGATGATAATTTTTTTAATAAAAAATTTTAAGAACCAATTTTTAATGGCATGTTGGATTATCACAACTCAAACATACCGAGTCATCTTGTTTTTCAAAGTTTTTAAACACTAGGTTTGAGGCAACGATTGAGCTATTATAAACTGTAACTGTAGGTTGTTATAACTTGGGTTAAGAATGCAACTTATTATAACTTGGAGTTAATATTATTGTGTTGGTACACTAAATTATTATTGGATAAAATACCATTTGTGTCTTTGAACTTTCACTTTTGTTTTATTTTGATACTAATTTTTAAAAGTCTAATATAGTCATTACACTTTGAGTTTTGTTCTATTTAGTCTATGAACTTTTAAATGTCTAATTTTAATTCATAAATTTTGAGGTTTATTCTATTTTGTTTCTTAGACTTTTACAAAAATTTAAAATTGGTTCTTAGATTTTTTTTTTCCGGTAAGAAAATTATCTTTATCTATAAATTTTATAAATGTCTTCACATTTTATTGTAAATTGTGTTAAAATTATTAGATTAATATTTGATTAATATTGACTTTAAATATACAATAGGGATAAGTTATAAGTTTTTTTTTCTAAGTTTAGAGACTAACTTTAAACTTTTGAAAGTTCAGGACTTAAAGTTTATAAACTAAATTGAACTTTAAAAAATTCAAGAATAAAAATAAAACAAGTGTGAAAATTCAAAGATCAAAATGGGGTACTTTTGCCATTATTATCACTCATTTTTATGGTTGTTCGAAGACCCAATCTGATTATATAACTGCTATTTATTTATTTTTAAAATAATATCTGTCTGCTATTGGTTGAGGATAGAATTCCTGATTTGCATTTTGAATGATAGAGAAAGCTATGGTAGCTTTCTTAGACTTTTAAATTGAATAAAGGAACTCCAAAATAAAACATCATCATCAGAGCATTCAGTGGCCGTTCAAGTTAAATTGGCTAAGCCATGTCTGAGAGCTTTTAGTCTTCAAAACGCACAATTGAAAATTAGGAAGCTTTTAGTCTCTAGTTTGGAAACATAATTAGAAAGTGTGCTTCCACAGTTAGCATGTTCCGTTGGTCATCCTCTTTTCTTTTTTTTACTTCTTTCTCTTCTTTGGTGGTGGAAGGGTCTCTTCATCTTCATCTCCTTCAAAGTTGTCTTCCTCTTCATCTTCCTCATCCACTTCTTCTTCATCGTCGTCGTTATTCTCTTCCTCGTTCTCATCACTCCCACCGTCGTCGTTATCTTCGTCTTCACCGCCATCGCCACTGTTCTCACTACCATCATCGACATTGTCATTGCCTGTATCTTCTCCTCCATCAGCACCATCTTTGGTGGGAGGAGTACCTTTCACTTCTTCTCCGTTTTCTTCGAGCTCATCTTGATCTTCTCCAACATCATTTTCGCTGCTGTTCTCGTTTTCATTTTCTTCTACATCAGTCGGTTTTGTTGACTGAGATTTTGTAAGCATTTTATCATTGGATACAGCAGTCACATCTATGACCTGATAGAAAAATCAATTAGAATTCTATGGGGTATGTTTGAGAAAGGAGAATAAGATTAGTTAGAGGAGTGAGGAATTAGAGGATAATGAAAAATAAAATGATTGTAAGAAGAATGATTATTTGTGTTTGGGACGAAAGAAATGATTATGGAGAAGATGATTAATTTGTTTGGAGTGTTAGGAATGATAATGAGAAAATTAAAATAATAGATATCATGTAAGTGAAAAATAATTACAAGGAGAACAAAAATTATTTTGCAAAAAAATAGAAATTAGTCTCTAAATTTGGAAGTAGCTTTTATGTGATCTATATATATTCCAAAATAAAACATTTTTATTGTAACATTCAATCATCAATTTTATTCTTTGACAACAAAATAGCTAGTTACCTAGCAAAATATTAGTTAAGATGATAGACTAAATTAATAATTTTTTAATTTATTGATAAGTAACCATTTTGAGGTGAATTTTATTTTTAAAGAACAAATTATAAAAATAAACACAAAAATATACATGACTTAAAATTAAACACTATTGAAAAGTCCGAAACAAAAATTTTTGATTTGATACATTGACCAAATATAAATTAGGGATATTGTCCGTAATGAGCTCTTCTCACAAGATAATGCAAATAAATTTTAAAATTTGTATATCCATAATCATAAATATGTTTTAATAATATGTTATAAAAAAGTATACATTCATTAAACAATAATTACATTAACTTATTTTTTATTAGTATATTTACTATTAATTTCTAAATTTGACTAGTTTGATAATTTTCACCGTAAATTAAACACTAAACAAGAGGCTCAAAAAATACTTTTCTCAAAAAAAAAAAAAAAAAAAAATCATAGTTTATAAGTTTAAGATGAACCAACTACAATTTAGGCGGTGTTTATAAAAGATCTCAAGGTTACACTGTGCTATAATTAACTTTATACATAAGTTAATTTCATGATTTATTAAATTTATCCATTATATGTTCTAAAATTATGTCAATAATGTGCTCAAATTTTTTTTTACTTCAATAATAATATCATAGCTCAATTAAATGTACACTCACAAACGAAAGATCATGACTTTGAATTTAAAAAAACAAATATTGTAAAACCAATTATAGGCAAGAACTTCAAACAATGGAATTAAATTTATTGTTTCTGTTCGTCTCGTTGTTTCTT
>JBBMEG010035059.1:0-21043 GCA_037832605.1 Cyclanthera cordifolia
TCCCTAACAAACTCCCTACCTAATTATTCATATACCCCTATATTAACCATAATTCTTCTAAATGGCCAACCCTATCACTTTCACCCAGAGAAGACTAGCTCAGCTAACAAGTAAGGACAATTAAGAATAGCCTTCACATTATCTTTGAAAAACTCCTGGAAAGCCCCCCTAAAGCTTGAATACAGTAAAGAGCTTGAACCAACACACCAGAGCATAGAAGCAATCACAAAAGAGATGATTAAGTCTTCTGATTCTGCAAAACAGAGAACACCAATGGATGGCTGAAGACTGTGAGACACAAGCTTCCGTTGCTAAACATCAGCGGTATTAAGACTCTCGTTAATCATAAGAAAAATAATTCTCTTGGGACTTTTAATCTTCCAAACAGCTATATGAAGTGAATTTTCAGGGGGGTGAGTGTCAGAAAGAAACCAAGTCAATGATTTAACCGAAAACATATCAGAGCTCTCAAGATCCCAATGAAGAAAACCATCGCTTGGCTTGATTTTTTTTAATAGAATCAAGAAGGCCTAACAAGTTCTGAAAATGAATCAACTCCTCATCCTTCAAATTTCTTCTAAAAACAAAGTTCCAATAATCGCATGTAGTGTCCCAAGAATTGCATGTAATCTCTTAATTTGCATTTAAAGAAATTCTGATATTATAATAATAATGGTTGATGAACAAGATCTTGTTTTAATAACCTTTTAGGTTGAAATGCACTTGAAGCCCACTGGTTATAAAACATAATTGGTTTGCCTACATAATAGGTTCCATCTATATTTGGGCTTCGTTACACCTATGAATGAACTAACGTGTTTATCTTTCTCCTCAGATTTATTTCTGTAGGCTGAAAGTAGTACTAAAAGTTATCATGTATATGGCAGGCTATATAATTTTCTCACTGGTTCTACGATGTTCTCAACTTTGGGAGATGGAACTACAGTGAAAGGTCTCTCTGGCGTTCCTAATGAGGGTCCCGTGTTGCTAGTAGGTTATCACAATTTATTAGGATTAGAACTTACTCCTTTAGTTGAAGGATTCATTAGAGAGAAGAATATCGTGATTCGTGGAATAGCACACCCAGAATTGTTCTTGGGAAAACTTGAGTCTGAATCTCCTGAAATCTCTATAGTTGACTGGGTGAAAGTATTTGGTGCAGTACCTGTCACTGCCAGCAATCTGTACAAATTGTTATCAGAGAAGTCACATGTTCTCCTCTATCCTGGGGGTGCACGCGAGGCTCTTCACTACAAGGTACTTTAAGTTCCCAACTTCCATTATCTCAAAAGAATCAGTTTAATACACTACAACTGTTAACATGCAGCAAATATTCTTCTAAAATCTTCTCTACACCATAATTAGTGGAAAGTAAAATGGAAGAATTTAAGCTGACATTTCTTTAAATTGTAGGAACAATGTTGATAGTTGTTCTATGTGGAGAATCATCTTTAGAAGTTCCAATTCTCATAAAAAGTTCTTCAGAAGTTCCAATTTCAATCCTATGGTTGTCAAATGTGTGTATTGAAGTAGAATATTGGATACGCTTTGACATTAAGTAGCTTTTACTTTTTCATAAAATGGCATTTGGAAAGGACTTGTGTGCAAACCATAGGGCAGGAGACATAAGCATTAAGTTCTTCATGTACTTCAGTTTTGCATGATTCAATTGCCGAGTTTTCAGACTCTGAATATTACTTTATCATTTTACCTCTAAGAGAGAATTACTTAGCATAGAGAGGCCATGGTGATATCTTCGTTGAGTCAAAATGACCTATCTTGCAACTTTTCGTATAATGATCGAGATTAAGTTTTCCATGTTCATTTTCTTATCGTATGAAAACTTGACAGGGTGAAGAGTATAAGCTGTTTTGGCCAAATCAACAGGAATTTGTGAGGATGGCTGCTCGTTTTGGGGCTACGATTGTACCGTTTGGTGCCGTTGGAGAAGATGATATAGCACAAGTAAGTTTGATTCCCCATGCTTCAATTTCATGGTTTTGAGGAGGTTTGATCGGACCCCGTTCTAGAGACTTCGAGTAAGATAAAACAAAGCCTTAAAATTATAGGTTAAAATACCATTCTGGTCCTAGACTTTTGGCTTTATTTAATTTTGGTTTCTAGACTTTCAAATGTCCTTTTTTTTTGAATGAAACACAAATCTTTCATTAAGAAAATAAGGAGAATTAAGTACAAGAGACAAAGAGAACATAGAAAACAAAGAAAATTAAAACGAAAAGAAGTGCTACAACCGAGACAAAATCATGTGGAATTATGTTAAACTACCAATCAATCCAAAAGCTTAAGCTAATGGATTAGGGTAAATTTAATTATATCAACCAACACTCCACTCAGGGAATGCAATCTTGTGGTTGAGCAAATGAATGTGCTCAAAGTGTAAAATTTGTTTAATGAGACGAAAATGTGCAAACTTGTGCGAACTTGTATATCTCTTCAGGCGAAAAGAAATCTTATTGTTATCACTGGCTTTCTGGTTATTGACATCATCTTATTTTGTATTTGCAGATGATTTTTGATTATAATGACCTGATGAAAATCCCTGTACTTAATGACTACATCAGAGAGACAAATAAGATTTCTACTAAAGTGAGGTAACCTTTCTTCTTCATCAACATGTATGATATATATAGTTATGTTTTTTCATCTTATGAGGTGGCTGTCCCTGCACTTTCTAAATTTCAGTCTTTTTTTCGTAATTTATAATTTTGATTCTTATGATTCAAAGAAAATAAATCTCTAAGATTTTTAAAACAAGAATTTAGTTCTTAAATTTTGATAATTTCTAAAATAGTTTGTGTGTCATTCGATGACAAATTAAATAGGTGGAAGTTAGTTATTCATGTGTCAACAATAATGATATGAGTTATATGATTGATTAGACCAAAAAAAATCACATCGTTTACACATGAAAAGCTTCTTCACGTATTTAATTCATTGCGATTACAAACAACACATCAGCTGTTTTTTAGATTGTATCTATCCTCATGGACTAAAGTCTAGTTTTCAAAATTACAGAGAGTGAATCCAACTTTTTAGATTGTATCTAACCACATGGACTAAAGTCTAGTTTTCAAAATTACAGAGAATTAGAAATGCAAATCAAAGTTCATTCTTGTGTGTCAATGTTGAATATATATATCATTTCAGGGACGTGGATAGTGGGGAGGTTGGGAATCCAGATATTTTCATCCCATTTCTGTTGCCTAAGATACCTGGTCGTTTATACTACCTGTTTGGTAAGCCAATAGTGACGAAAGGGAGAGAGCAGATTCTAAAGGACAAGACAAATGCAGATGAGTTGTACAGTCAAGTTAAATCGGAAGTTGAACGTTGTTTGGCTTACTTGATTAAGAAGCGGGAGGAGGATCCATATCGGAGCTTTGTTGATAGAACGGTGTATAAAGCCTTCAACTCCTCTCAGCATGAAGCTCCTTCATTTGACCCTTGAGTAAGTTTTTAGCTTATTTTTTTATCCACTTTTTTCTAATACATTACATAGCTATATTCAAAGCTTTGCTGCTTTTGTGGATTTGAATATTTTGACATGGATAAGTTCAATAAAGAATGATATTTGTGATATTGGAAAATTGTGTAAGTTGCTTAATGTCAGGTGTTCACTTTGCTGACTTGTGTCTGATTTGTGAATATCAATATGGTTCAGTCTCCAATCGAGAGTGAAATAAAATGTAGTGTAAGAAACAATTACAAAAAAATAAAATTAATAAATAAAATTAAGGTTTAGAAAGAATCATACAATTTAGTGAGATTCCACAACAAAATCTTTCCACTTCGAAAATTTTATTATTTTTCACATAAATGTAAAAGTATTTGTTAGAGATTAGTACTTGTATGGTTCTAGAGCCTTTTACATTTCCTACTATTAAACTCTCTCCTCCTCAGAGGAGAGGAAAGGAAGTGTTGAGTTTTTAGAGTTTTTTCTTTGTTAATTGATTTAAATTTTTATTATTATTTAATGTTTTGTTAAGCTTTTTTTGATCTTGTAACTTTATTTAAGTTATATCTTTTAAGTTTATTTATGTTTTATGTTTTAATTTTAAATATTCTAAGTTATTGGTATTAAATAGGTTCAATTTTTGTTCTCATATAAGGATAAATAATCCTTCAGAAAACTTGTAATACCATAACATACTTTTTTGGTATTACAATTGTGACAACACATTTGAATACACCATAATTTTGTGATGTACAATTTTTTACAAAATTTGTGTGTATCACCAAATTTTTTTCATTTTAATAGAAATATATTCATCTTGTTTCATTCTCTCATTTTTCTTTTTTTGTTTAACAAACATAGAGATATTGATTTGATTTTTGCTTCTGCAGTATTTCATTTCATATTTTATTTTTCCCCCTATAGTGATATCAGAGTCTTAGTTAAAAGCCTATAATTTTATTTGAGAGTTAAAAATTTATTTCTTTATATTTGAATATGTCTTTTGTAACAACCTGAATTTTCTTTTCTATAATTAAAGATCAGTTTTGGACTTATTTGAACTCTTGGAAATTTATTCTAATTTAATTTTGGCCTTAAAGAGCTTAAAGAAGTTTAATTTTGAGAGGGGTAAGGTTGAAATTAAGAAAAAAGAGCAAAAAATGTTAATTTTAGCCCTAAGGGCATTTTAGTAATTTTTCAAGTGAATTTGGCTTTATATAAAAAGACAAATGGTGATAATTAGGTCATCATTGAGCCTTCCATTGAATTTAGTGCCGTCAGCCTTTGTCTCGCTTTTTTTCGGCAGTCGTCGTGAAATTCCATGTGCATCTATGCCTTCAGCAGCCTTGTCCCTATGTGCGTCGCCAGCAGCCTCCGAGATCCAATCCTCTGTCGACGCGTATCAAGCACCAACTCGCTCCTATCTTCGTGTAACGCTTGACCAATCGCGTAGCTCCGTCGCCGTCTTTGTGCAGTGTGTTGTCGGCCGTGGGATTCAGTGTTTAGGGTTTAGGGTTTAGGGTTTAGGCCGACCAATCGTTGCCAAGCCTCTGTCGCCCAACCGTCAACCAATTCGAAGCTGAGGATTTGGTCGCCCGAGCCTGCTGTCTCCCGAACTAAGTGTCAACGCCTTCCAAATCAAGTTGTAGCTACTCCTATAGCGCCACGCCGCCGAACTTGTTGTGATGTTTCCCTGCAAGTGAGATTCACGAGCTGTTCTGACAAATATTCTGGCCACTCGCCGCTGTTGTCGTTGGAAAATTTTCCGGATAGTGATTTTTGGTTAATTTCGATGCTCTTAATACGTTTTTATGGTTTTTAGTGCTAATTTTGACTAATTTACCCTATTTTGGCCAGTTTTAGATAGGGAGACCTCCGAAAGTCGTAGTTCGAGCATCTTAAGGCAAATTTAATGATTGTTACTTGCCTTGATTGAACGGTTATCTTATTGTAGATCCTATGTGTGATGACCATGCTTTGATTAGTATATTTCGATGAACTGTACTGAGTATTCAGGTTAGGCAAGCATGTTATACATGTACAAGACACTACTTCTCTCAAATATATTGAGAGCTAAATACCAATTTCTAGGATTGAACCCATGAACGCTAGTGTTGAACTGGATTAATACCAAATAATGAAATCATTACGCCACCAACTCTTTCGGTATGTTGCACATGTTAAACTATTTATAAGCCCATTGCTTTCATTTTCTTTATAAAATGATATTACATGAAAGCACATGTATAACTTTCTACAGTAAGACCTGGCTGGCAATCCTGAAATCAACGATGCCTAGGCATCTTGTATATTCAAGATCATACCTGTTAGGCGACCCAGGAATCATCGCATATATATCGTATTCTCAAAAGTAGACCTAATAGGCGAATCTTGTTGCATATGACGCCAGGCTTCCATCAAGTGTCATCCTAAGCCCGGGTTGGCGAGGCCCTATTTCGGGTTGTCTCGACTCCATTATTCATTGACTCATCATTTGTCATATTGCATTCATATACATTTATCTTATCCATGCTTATATTGATCCCAAGTTAGGGATCCTTACTGGGTTTAACAACTCACATTTTTCTCTGTGGATTTCCACAGGTACGCATAAACTTTATCAGGATGGTTGATCGGGAGTTGTACAGACCATGAGTTGTCGTGTCACACTGTTATTTCTGTTTTTATTCTCCTGCATTGATTATTGTATTATAGACATGTGACTGTTTGCTTGAATACCTGTTTTGCTTACGTTTTAAGAAATGGGTACCCTGTTTTCATTGGATTTATTAAACTATTTGACGTTTTCATTCAATGAAGTTTTTATTCAGCATGTCTGGTTTAAATGTCGTTTTTACTCATGCATCTAGGGTAGAGGCCTAGATGGGATCCTTGTCGGGATTAGGCCTTTATATCTTTAAACTTTAATGTCACTCCTCTTCCCCATTTTAATGGTGAAAATTACTAATTTTAAGTTGTCAAAATGCAGTCATATCTCAAGGCACGTGGCCTTTGGGAATCTGTTTCTACTAATGTTGATCCTCAACCATTAGGAGAAAATTTGACGTTGAGTCAGATCAGAGTAAATGAAGAGGAGAAATTTTTCTAAAAATTCCAAAGCTTTATCTGTAATTCATGCCGCTTTATTCAATCCTATATTTTCTAGGATTATTGATTGTAAAACGATAAATGAAGCTTGGGATAAATTGCAAGAGGAATTTGAAGGAAGAGTAAGGGTAAAAGTTGTCAAATTATCGACTCTTAAGAGAGAGTTTGAAATGCTAAAAATGAAGGGCTCAAATAATATGCGGGACTATGCAACAAGGGTAATGATCATTGTAAACCAGATAAGACTTGCCGGTGAAAATTTTCTAGAACAACAAGTTGCCTAGCAAATTTGAGCCAAAGATCTCTGTTATAGAGGAGCCTTCTGATTTGACTACTCTTACTATAACTGAGCTAATAAGCAAATTGCAAACCAAGAGCAAAGAGATACAGTTGGTAAGTAGGAGCATGTTAAGGGAGCATTTCCTGCCAACTTTAAAAGTAAGACACTTGTTGCAAAGGATGACAGACAAAAAAACAAAGGTCGAGAAAGTAAGAAGAAAGAAGGAGCATCAGAGAAAAAAAAAAATTCCTCCATGTCGCTTTTGTAAGAAGACCAACCATGGTGAGAAATTGTTGGTTAAAAAACAAACAATTTTACCATTGTGATTATTGCAACAAGGACGTACATACATAGAAGTTTTGTTATGTCAAGCAAAACCAAACATAAAACCTCCAACAACAAGCCAATTGTGCAGAAGACAATCAAGGCTTATTGATAGCGGGTTGCACTACCGACATGGCTAAAGATATCAATCTTTTTAGCTAAGTTTACACATCTATACAATCTAATGTGAATCTTAGGCATGGTGAGACAATACAAGCTGAAGGAAAATGTATCACCGTCATGCATACCAAGCAAGGTGAACATAAAATCTCTAATATTTTATATGTTCCAAGATTATCTCAAAACTTGCTTAGTATTGCTCAACTGTTGCGTAATAATTTTTCTGTTATATTTAAAGATCAAGTTTGTATCATTTATGATCCTCTAGAAGTAAAGATTGCAAGGGTCAAAATGGTTGATAATGCCTTCATTTTAAATGGTGATTCATAAGAGAAAATGCATAGAGACTGCATTTTTCAATAGATGGTAATTTTAGAACCAAAGACAAGTTTAAATTGGTTCTTAGTGATGTTTGTAGTTCCATCAACAAGACGTTTTTTTGGGAATAACAAATATTTTAATCCATCTATTGATTATTTTACTTTACTAAGATGACTTGGGAAAAAAAATTTATTGGAAAAACTCAAGTTGTAGTGCAATACTCCACACACATTGGGATATTGTTTTGATTTTTTCTTCCGCGATATTTCATTTCATATTTCCTTTTTTTTCCTCGACAGAAAGCCTAAACAGTGAATTGGTTTCTAGATGAAAGCTAAAGAATTGGTAAACCTTTGCATTGTAGTGCAATACTCCACAAAAAGCATCTACATCTCAAAGGCTGGAATCAACCTCCACCAATGGCTCAAAATTGATTAATCCTTTTTCTACTTAAAGTTTTGGATTAGAAAACACTGTAATGTTCTTTCAAAATTCCTTCTAGTAGGACTTCCTAAAATTTTATGGATCCTCCTATGCTTTTGTTCCCTTGGATACTTCCCTTAGTTTATTGTATAGGCAGTTGTTCAAGATTAGTAGTTGTCTAATCTTCGCTTCAAAATTGTACTCATCCACATGATAACTGTTGGGAGCGAGCATGCTGCAAAAGAATAACAATTTGATTTCTTTTAATATTTAGATTAAACCAATCTACATGCACACCATCCCTTGGGTGTTGTTTGATCTAACAGAAATAACTTAGAAAGAATGTCGACTCAATGTTGACCTTCTAAGTCTTCGCCTGGTGGGAAGAAGTAGGGAAGAATAGAGCGTGTGAATGTCTGTTTCTATAAATTTTGGTGAGCTATGATCTATATTTATAGGCTTTTCTCAGCTTCTCGTCCAATAGGAAGTAGACACATCTTCCTATTCGAGGGTGACTAATAATTAATTAATCAACTACTTATTTATTTAAGGTTAAACTACCATTTCGGTCCCTTAATTGTGAGCATTGTTCCATTTTGGTCATTAGAGTTTCAAAAGTCACATTTTAGTTTCTAGATTTTTGAATTTGTTCCATTTTGATACCAAAATTTCCAACTATCCAATTTTAGTTCATAGACTTTGAAACACGCTTAAAATTGATCCCTTCGATGAATTTGAAATTAATATTTAATTCAATTGGTTCATTATTGTTAATATTTTTAATATAAGTCAAGAAAATCTATATCTCTAAAATTTATAGAGAAATATGATAAATTATCAACAAAAATTCAATGAGTACAAATTTTAATTTATTTTGAAAGTATAGAGACTAAAAATTAAACATTTGAAAGTTAAGAGATTAAAATGGAACAAAATTTCAAAGTTCAGTCATTAAAATAGAACAAATTTAAAAGTTTGTAGACTAAAATTGAACTTTAAGATCAAAACGGAACAAAACTCAAGGTCTATGGATCAAATTTTAACCTTTATTTAATTATCCAATAATTAAATAACTATTAATATATCTCGTTTATAAATAAAACTCTCAATAAATATTTATCCAATTAATATATCCAATATATAAATATATTCTATAACAACCCGACTTTTCCTAATATTTAAAAGTAAGCATATTTTTTGATTAATGGAATTCCTTCCCTTTGCACTTTATTAATTAGTGGATACTAAAGATGTTTTGTTTTTTTTATTATTACTTTTAAATTTTATTTTAAGTTGAGTAAGGGCCGAATAAAAGTTTAGGGCAAATTGGATTTTTTTTTTTTGCAAGTCTTCTCTCTCTCCAGTTTTGAAAGGAAAAAAAACGCGTGGGCTTAAAATAAAGAGAAAAAGGGGAGTTTTGTTTTTCTTGTTTTAGGATTTGTTTATTATTGAGGAACCCTGGGTCAAACAATTCACTTCTCTCCCTCTTTCTTCAACTTTGATATTTGCACCCCCACCTTTCCCTTCTTCCTCTGCTTGCCCGACCAACTCACCCTCTTCCCCTCTTCTTTAATTCTCCGACCAACACACCAACACCTTTCCACGACATCGTCGAGCATGCCACGACTTTCCGTGACACATCCATCACGCCAGCACCTGCGCGCGTGTTGTATCACGGTCGTACTTAGTTAAGCGACGAAGTGAACGTGTCCGGCCCGTTCTAGCTTACGAATGGGCGTCAAGGGAAATTTTGAGAAAGTCGTTGGCACGAACGGGCTCTCTTGGGAACCTTCATCTTGGGTCTCGGGAAAAACATTTTTAAAAAAGAAGTTTAGAAAACATTTTGAAAGGTTATATGCCTCGAGCAGTTTACAGGAATTTAGACCAAAGCTTTCAACATATAACTTGGTGGGAACTCCCAACCCCCTAAGGTACATTATGGGCCAAAATTGATGTGGGAGGCTTGTACATCAAAATGGCGAGGAAGCATATGAGGTATCACGACACATGTCGCGACATACAAAAAACAAGGGACATGGGCCAACGACATAAGGAAAGCCTACACTAGAAGCATGATGACGAGGGTTGCAAAGGCGTGTGGTCATGGGCAACAGGCCTTAGACGAGCATACATGAGGTGTCAAGGTATACGGCCATGGGCAACACGCCCAGGATAAGCCCTTGACAAGCATGGCCGTGACTACCTCCCCCACTTAATTGGTTGACGTCCCCGTCAACCAACTATTTTCAAAAGCTACAATCTTGGTTGCGGCCGACTGCAGGTCTTCAGCTCATTCCCAGCTTTTATCAGCGTCTAGGAGTCCTTTCCATTTCACAAGGAACTTTTGAATGTCGCGTCTTGGACGTCCAACTCTGCAGGTTCTCTCAGGTAGGATATCTTCCACGCGCTTCTCCGTGATATTCTTCATGGTGGCTTGAGGTCTTGAGACATTGTTGCGGTCATTGTCGTCTGGGTCTGGATGGTAGGGCTTCAAGCTGCTGACGTGGATCACTGAGTGGATCTTCATCCATGAGGGCGGGTTAACTCGGTAGGAGGTTTTTCCGAGTTTCTCTATAACTTCAATGGGTCCCTCATATTTCTACACGAGACGTTGGTCACTATTGCTTCAAAAGCGAAATTGCTCCGGTCTCAACTTAATGAGGACTTGATCTTCTGCTTGGATATCCAATGGGCGTCGCTACTTGTCTATTCATTTTTTATGCGTTTGGACGTTTTCTCTAACTACGCTCGCGCAACTTCTGCAGATTGTTTCCACTTTTTTATGAAGTTATATGCATGTAGGCTCTTTCCCACATACGAATGGCCGAGTATGTGTGGCATAAGAGGTTGTCTTCCATATATTACCTCAAAGAAGGTTTTACCTGTTGATGAGCTCGTTTGGCAGTTAAAACTGAACTGAGCTACGTCTAACATGTCAACCCAATTTTTCTGTCTCGCATTGATGAAATGGTACATGTATTCTTTGAGCATACTATTGAACCGCTTCGTTTGACCACCCGTCTACGGGTGATAACTAGAGGAAATATTCAAATTTGAACCCATGAGCCGAAATAATTCTGTCCATAACGACCCAGTAAAGCGTCCATCTTGATTGCTCACGATGCTTTCTGGGATTCCCCACAATTTAACAACATTCTTGAAGAATAGTTAAGCTGCCATCTCAGTCGAGCACATTCTTGGAGTGGGGATAAACGTTGTATATTTGGAAAATCGGTCAATGATTACCAGAATAGCTTTACCTTTGGAAGATGGGTAATGAAGTAAAGAGAGACGCTCTCCCACGGTTTTGTTGGCATAGGCAGAGGTTCCAGCAACCGTGCAATTTTTTATCTTTCGACCTTGTCTTGTTGACGGATAAGACAGGTCTTTGTGAATTGCATGATATCATCACGGAGGTTTGGCCAATAGTACTCCCGTTTTAACAATGTGTACATCTTTTGCCAACCGGTGTGACCCGCCTATAAAGTGTTGTGACATTCCTCCAACAACAACTTTCTGAGGTTTCCTAAATGGGGCACATATAACTGGTTACCTTTAGCTAACAACAGGTCGTCTTCTACCCAGAATTGGCTGGTCTTCCCTTGTTTGGCTAACTGAATGATGCTTTGGGCTGTCGGGTCGTTATACAGGAGTTCCGTATCTTTTCTCGTATGGTTCCATTGAGCCTACTAGCTTGCAGCTGAGCTAACATGCATAGGGCCGCATGTTCGCTTTTCCGACTCAGGATGTCGGCTACTTGGTTCACCCGCCCGAGTTTGTGTTCGAACTGAAAGTCGAATTCAGCTATATATTCTTGCCATTGAGCCTGCTTCGATGATAGCCTAGGCGCTGGTTGAAGAACTGGCAAATGAACTATTGTCAGTCTTAACAGTGAACTTGGCCCCTAAGAGATATTTTCTCCAGGCTCTTAAACAATGGACAACGACTAACATTTCTTTCTCGGAGGTGACATACCTTTTTCCGCATCATTCAATTTCCTACTTTCGTAAGCGATTGTGTGACCATTTTGAAGTTGAATTCCCCCTAAAGAAAGTCAGAGGCATCAGTTTCGATCTCGAAGGGTTTGGTGACATCGGCAATTCCAAGTACTGGTCCTTCCATCATGGCCTTCTTCAGACCTTCAAAAGCCGCTTGACATTTTGGAGTCAAGTTCCATGTTAGTCATTTTTTTAAGAGATCGGTCAGAGGTCTAGTCTGCCTTGAGAATCTTTCAACAAATCACCTATAGTAATTGGCTAGTCCAAGGAAGGAACGTAATTCTGTAACGACGGTTGGTACTTTCCAATTGCGTATAGCCTTGAACTTTACGTCCTTCATGCCTATCTTTCCGCATTTGATTACGTATCCCAAAATGTCTAAGCGTTCTTGGGCAAACAAACATTTCTCTCTCCTTACATATAATTGGCTCCTCTTCAACTTCTCGAAGACGAGTTATAGGTGTATTTGATGTTCCTCCATGGTTGGGCTATAAACAACGATATCGTCGAGGTAGACTACCACGAACTTGTCGAGATATTCGCAGAACACCTAATTCATCAGAGTGCATAAAGTAGCTGGGGCGTTGGTGAGACTAAACGGCGTTACGAGGAACTCAAATGCCCCATATCTAGTCACACATTTGGTCTTTCATTCATCCCCTTCTTCAATACGAACTTGGTAGTATCCTGATCACAGGTCTAGTTTTGAAAAGTATTTCGCACCATGAAGACGATCAAATAAGTCTGTTATGATCGGTAAAGGGTATTTAATGCAGACAATGATTTTGTTAAGAGCGCGATAGTCGATACGTAGGCTAAGGCTGTCGTCTTTCTTTTTCTAGAATAGGTCTGGGACCCGGAAAAGGCCTTAGCAAGCTGAATGAACCACGCACTTAAAGAGTTCATCCAATTGTTCACGAAATTCGGCCAATTTAGGAGGGGCCATTTTGTAAGCATTTTTTGCGGGAGGTTTAGTCCCCAGAAGAAGTTTGATTTCATGATTGATTCCCCTACGTGGAGGTAAAGCCTTTGGTAAGGAGTCCGGCATAACATCCCGATATTTCACTAGTATACGTTGAATTCTCGTAGGGACGACTTCTTTAATGAAAACTTTTTCTATCATTGGGATGGCCATGAACGTGGGAACATTATGGGCGAGCCCTCTCTTCAGCTGAAGGGCCGAGATCATCTTTATGTCGTTCGGTTGTTTGATGGTGGCTTGGCATGAGGCATCGAGATGACTTTGTGTTCCAAGAGGAACTTCATCCCTAGGACAACATCAAAGTCGTCCATCTTGATAATCACAAAGTCCACTTGTCCTTTCCAGTCTCCAATCTTTAGCACCGCCCTTCTAGCCACACCTATAATCGGCAACGCGGCCAAATTGACGGCTTTCATCCTCCCAGTATCTCAATCCCATGGTAGGCTTAGTCGACATGCTTCGGTCATCAAATTATGAGTAGCTCTCGAGTCGACCATGCTACTCTGGTCAATTTTTGGTTAACTCATGTGTCGACGTACTTGAGCCCACGTTCTAAAGGTTCTTCAGTTGGCCCATTATTCTGTAGGGCAGATAGAAATTTCAAGGCCCCCATGCGAGGGTTGTTGTCTTTTTCTTTTGATAGCGTACTCGACTCGGCAGGTTCAGTTGTTGTCTCAGCGTTAGTATCAAACGTGGCTTGAAAGGCTTGGAGGGCTGCTCTTTTAGGGCACTCGAATGGTCGATGTGCCCCCTTGCATATGATGCAGTTTAGGGGTCGGTTTTGGTATGGCCCTCTCCCTTGGTATCCTCCCCTCGGTTGAGAGGTTCTCCAATCCCCTTCGATGGTTTATCTCCCCACCACTTTTAGGCGAGGTGGAGCGAGTGGTGCTTTTCGTGTGGTTCGAGGAACTGGGATTCTTTCTTGCATCTAGAGATGTGGTGACGTTCAGGTCGTACATTTGTTCTACCACTGCATAGGCAGTTGCAAAGTCTTGTACTATTTGTTCGTATAGCTTCGATTTCGCCCAATGTTTCAAGCCTTCGAAAAAACAGAAAACTTTGTCTTTCTCGAACATATCACGTATGTCCAACATTAGTGTTGAGAACTATTTGACATAATCTCGAATGCTGCCAGTCTGTTTCAATTTTTTCAACTTGCGCCTTGCCAAGATTTTAACGTTTTCGGGGAAAAATTGAGATCGAAGTTCTTGTTTTAACCTTTCCCATGATTCAATGGTACATCTACCATGTTCGATGCTCATAAACCTAGATCTCCACCAAAGTTTTGCATCATCAACTGCATGCATGGTTGCCAACATGTTCCAAATCGAATATGAAGTTTTCCAGTGCCTTTGCGTCGCGACCGCCACATAAGGGTTTCGGTTCCGGGACCTTAACCCTGTTCAACTGCATTGTGACCCCATTCGGGCCATGATTCCCCACCGTTGTCATGGTGAGGTTTAGCTTATTGCTTAGGTCTTCTATTTGAGCGTTGAGGAGGTCAAACATAACTTTTACGTCCTCCGAAAGGTTAGTGACCATTTGAATTATCATCTTCTAAGAGTTTTCCAGGACATCGACACGCTCTTCCATGTGAGCAACAGAGCCCGTAGAACTATCCCATCGCCCGAAGGCGGTGGGGCGAGAAACTTTCTCCTCTAGGGCCCCGACATTTCGACATTTCGTCTACACGGCCAGCTACTGCGTCAATCTGATTCGTTTTGGCATCAATCTCGCTCATTCGAAATTCCAAGAATCGAATTTTGTTAGGGACTTCCACTAGGTAGAGCAATTGTTCTATTTCGACCAGTCGGTCAGATTGCGACTTACCTAGTTGCTTGTTAGCAGACATAATTGAGCAAGAAAATTTTTTAGAACCGTTTCGGCTCTGATACCAACTATCACGGTCGTACTTCATTAAGCGACGAAGTGAACGTGTTGGACCCGTTCTAGCTTACGAATGGGCGTCACGAGAAAATTTTAGAAAGTCGTTGGCACGAACGAGCTCTCTCGGGAACCTTCATCTCGGGTCTCGGAAAAAATATTTTGAAAAAATGATTTTAGAAAACATTTAGAAAGGTTATATGCCTCGAGCAGTTTACAGGAATTCAGACCAAAGATTTTAACATATAACTTGGTGGGAGTTCACTACCCCCTATGGTACATTCTGGGCCAAAATTGATGTGGCAGGCCTGCACGTCAAAATGAAGAGGAAGCATACAGGGTGTCGCGACACACAAAAGACAAGAGCTAGAGGCCAACGACATAAGGAAAGCATACACTAGAAGCATGATGACGAGGGTTGTAAAAGCATGTGACCATGAGCAACAGGCCTTGGACAAGCATACATGAGGTTTCAAGGCATACGGCCATGGACGACCATGGGCAACACGCCTTGGACAAGCTCTAGACAAGCATGACCGTGACACACTACAGCCGCAACTTACGTGAACAAACAGCTCCGACGCTTTTCACCTTCCATTCCACTGTATTGCCGCCAGATCTATGGTGTCGCCACTCACCGGAGCTTCGCCATTGTATTCCACTTAAACCACTGAAACCCACCTTGTAAGCACTTTAATAGTGAATGTTTGGGTTTGTTTTGTTTGATTTATTTTCTCATGTATTTGATTGGGTCTTGATGCTTTCTGAATCCATGACCAAAGGGGGAGTTAGAACCCCAATGTGTTATGCTACTAGTAAGGTTGACTGTTAATCAAACCTACCTCCTTGGTTGACCTTTGACCCACATTCATGGAGTTTTGTTATGACTAAATATAGACATAATTATGGCGAAAAATTAGAACTAAATCTTGGTTGGTAATAAAACATGGATTCATGGGTTAACCTTGAGTTCGACACTTAAGTTCAATTGAATTAAATTGAGTGAGCGTTGACTGGGTCTCGTGTTCTGAAAACCCAATTTTCAAGGTTGGGACCCTATTTGTGATTCGATGTTTTGAGTATTTCTTCTATGGTCTTAAGTGCTAGCTTTACTCCTTAGCCTTATTTTGGCCAGCTAAAGTTGGGGTAGCTTTCATGACTCATCATACGAGCGCATTAGCGATTAATTAGCGGAATTCGGCTAAGGTAAGGGAAATATATCCTTAACTTGGGTTCATGTGGGTAGTTATACGTATGTTTAGGACAATATGGTCGGATTATTTGATGTTTTGGTCTGAATTCCGTGAATTAATGCATGTTGTGTTTGTGAGTGGGTATTTACCATGTTGTGTTTAGTTGATATTGTCATGTTGTGATTCTTTTACTGTTTATAAAAGCCACACTACGTAATTCTCCCGGGATGGCTTAGCCCTATCAGGGTTGCCCCGGCGCACTTAACACAAGGACCAGGATGGCTTAGCCCTAACAGGATTGCCCGACACACTAAACACGAAGACCCGGGATAGCTTAGCTAGGGTTGCCCCGGCACTACTACTTATTGAAATCTATCATTTGATTCATGCATTCTTATCTACGTTTCATATTCATGCTTATATCGATCTTGAACTAAGGATCCTTACTGAGTTTAGTAAACTCACCCTTTTCTTTGTGGGCATCCACAAGTACAAATGGGCTTTATCAGTACGGCTGATTCGGAGTTGTAGAGACCATGGACTTGTCTATTCTTTATTTATCGCATCTTTTGATTCTCTCATTTCATCGATTTTCTAGTTATACGTTTTTTATACTGTTTTCTTACTTTGTGAAACCGTTTTACGAACTGGATACCTTACTTATATTTAATTGAGAACTATTTGTTATCTTATTTATGGACGCATTTAAGTTGGGATAACTTAGTTTTAAAGGTAGTTTTACACATGCATCTAGGGTGAAGTCGTAGATGGGACCCTAGTGTGGGTCAGACCTTTACAAATTCTCTTTAATAAATATGTTAAAATATCATTTTGGTCCTTAGAATTTTATGATTTTAATTTCCATTTGGTTCCTGAATTATCAAAAAAATTAATTTTGGTCTCTAGATTCAATTTTGTTCCACTTTAGTACCTGAACTAAAAAAAATGTAAATTTAGTCCTTAAGCATTCTAAAAAACTTAAAAATAGTCTCCCTACCGATAGAACAATTTATGTCTTCTTCTTCCTCGGTTTCCTCTTTTTCTTTTTTTTTTTTTTTTTTTAATTTGATGCTTTTTTTTTTTTTTTTCTGATTCAAGATCCATAGGGAGGAAAGGGATAGTAAGGAAGGCCAAAGCAGAATGATAAGAGCCAACGATTTTTCTCGAACAAAGCTCAAAAGCCAACAATTCTTTTTACAGAGGAATATCTTGGCTACGGTTATTGAAGACTGAGGATGAATCACTGAGTTCCTGATTCCAAAATGGTTGGAACCCATGATTTCTCTCCCCCGACATTATCTAATTCCAACAAACCCACAAAATCCTCTCTGTAAGCTTTGTTTGAAGCTCTTGTTGTTCAATTTTTCTTCTCGGTTCTGGTTTTGGGGACTGTGAGGTTATAAATCGCAGGCCGAACGATGATAAAGTGGAGCTGCTTTCGCATAACAGTTAAATCATAGTGCAAACCCTACCAAATATCTTTTTTCTTTTTACACCTTAAAAATAGAGCATCAAATTAAAAAAAAAAACAAAAGGAAAAAGTATAAGACATAAATTGTTTTCTAGTTTTCTTTTTTTTTGTTGTTGCCACATCACACAGTTATAACATCGTTAAGTTAACTTGTTTTATCGTTAGGGACTAATTTTAAGATTTTTAAAAAACATAGACACTAGATTTAAACTTTTGAAAGTTCAGAATCAAAGTAACAAAATTGATAGTTTGGAGACCAAAATAAAAATTAAAATCATAAAAGTCTAGGACCAAAATGATATTTTAATCTAATTAATATTATCCATTATATTAAAAATGATTGTTATGTATGCACAACATAAACATTAAACTAAATTCTCCATTAACTTATTAGCTTGTACTATTCAGACTAATCTCTTCATACCTATCAATTTACCATTTTTATGAGCTTGCTCAAAAACTTAGGAATCGAAAGATTGGAAGCTTCAACGATATGGGGTGTGTATATATATAAATCCAATCTTTTGGCCCATAAGTCTCTGATGTATGTATGTGTATATATGTATGCATATGTATGTGTATGTATGCATATGTATATATGTTAGGATATATAGCTTTTTATTCCAAGGAACATACATGAATTAGCTAAGAATTATTTAAACTGGAATTTAGAAGTCATGGAAAAGATGAATGCACTAAAACAGAATTGAATGCGAAAAATGGTAGAAAGATCCAAAAACAAGAAAATAGTTGCATGTAAATGGGTATACACTCTAAAATGTAATTTAAACAATAGTATTGAACAGTATAAAGCCAAACTTGTTGCGAAATATTTTACTCAAATCTACGACATTTACTATTAAGAGACATTTGCCTATTTTTTTTAAATCGATTTGATTTCAGTACTTATGCTTGTCTTTTTAATTCTGAATGACCCTTATATCAACTAGATATGAAAAATGCATTTCTTAATGGTGATCTTGAAGAATAAGTATTTATGGATCTGTCACCTTGATTAGAAGTGGAACTTTGTGTGAACAAAGTTTGCAAATCAAAGAAAGTCTTATATGGTCTTAAACAAGGTAATGGTTCAAACAATTTGGAAAAATAGTCAAGAATTATGGATTCTTTCAAAATCATGCAGATCATATTATATTCTACAATTATATAGATATTAACAAGATTTTTTTTTTATAATATATGTGGATTATATAATCCTTCAAAGCTGTGATAGAGTTGAAATCAACGAATTGAAAATGAAACTAGCTTTTAAGTTTAATTCAAATCAAAGATCTAGGAATGTTGAAATATTTTCCAAAAATTAAAATTTTCCAGTCTAAACAGGATATCCTTGTTAATTAGGGAAAATAAATTCTTGATTTACTCTAAGAGATATGATTAATAGGGTGTAGAACAATAGAGTCTCCTATTGAATGAAATCAAAAACTACAAAAAGCTACTAAGGAAAAGGTGAAAAGATAAGGAGTGTGTTATAAGAGACTTGTGAGATTACTTATTTATCTATCTCACAAAAAACTAGACATTAATTTTTCAGTTAAAATGGTAAGTCAATTTATGCATGTTTTAGGCCGTACTCATTTTGAAGCGATCTATAGAATCTTAAGATAATTAAAGAAACTTCATAAAAATTCATATTGTTTCAGAAACATGAAAATTTATATCGAAATTTACACAGACATTGAATAGGATGGAAGCACTACAGATAGAAGATCTTCATCATATTATAGGTCATTGATTGATATCAGATTTAAAGAGTATTATAACATAATTGATATCAATTTATTGAATAAGAACTTATAGCTCTCCCTCCCTTGTGACTGTTGTTAGGTAATTATGAGGAAGGAGGTAGCAATTAAGTAGATTTTTATTGAAATTTCCCGAACATTTGTCCGACCAAGAATATATATTGTTTTTTCTTTAATTTGTCTCATAGGTTGAAAATGCAAGGCATTGTCTCATCCAGCTAATACTTTTTCTGTTCCATACTATCATTTAAACTATTTATTATCTTGTTAATTTATGATCTTCCTCCCCGTTATTCAATATATATATATATATATATGAGAAATTAATAAAAATATGATATTTTAGGTTCCTTTTGAGAAATTATTTAAATATTATTTCAGGTTTCTTATAAGTTATTTAAATAATATTTTTTTTGTTCTCAAAATGCACAATTCTTTAACTGTGGTTAAGGTAGATAGCGAATTAGTTAGCTACATAATCACCAAAATGTGTGCATGTGCGTGTGAGTGTGCGTGGTGCGTGAGTGCGGGCAATTCAAAAATAGTAAATTGAAAATTGAAAATGGATTTTAGTTTCAAACTTCAAATAAGATGAAAGATAAAATCGAGACTACTTTCGTTTCCTAATAATACAAGTGTTGCAACCTTCTGTATTTTCAGACACATTCCAACGAAAGAACAATAATATATTTCCTTCTTTAAATCAATTCAATTGTTAGGCTTTATCATGTGTAGTTCTTCTTATAGCTTCGGTCAGTAATTCAACTAATTTTTTTAAATTAGTTCGTTGATAATTTTCAATGAATTTGTTGAAGAGATAAAATAAAATTGAAATATATGAAAACCGAATAAAAATTTGTTAAATAGTTTTTTTTTTTTTTTTAAACCATGTTTAATATATGTGAGTGAAAATTGTTTTTTTTTTTTTTTCAAGTAATTAAATAGAAGAATGAAGTGCTGAAATATAGAACGTTAAATAACCATATATTAATTGACATAACGAAAGTTAACTTTTTGATCAATTCAAGAATAATAATACGTGGCTTGAATTTTCTCATATTATATTATTTTTATATCAACTACTAAAAAGCATAATGCAAAATATTTGGTAAGAAAATATAGTATCACTAGTAGAAAACGAAGAATTGGTGGCGGGCATCCACCGACATATTTGATATATGATGACAGATGTGAGCCCGCCATCTATAGTACAAACATAAAAAAAGATTTGAAAACACGTGCTAAAGATGACACGCAAAAAACGACATTGTCCCCCATAAGTACATTGAGGGCACTACTACTCTCAAATAAATTGAGAGCCCAACACCAATTTCCTGAATTGAACTTGAGACACTAGTGTTGAACTAGATTAACATCAAACAATAAAATTCTATGTCACCAACTCATTCAATACTAGAAACTACATTCTATACTATACATCGAATGAGATATTGCTAGTCTCATATGCCTATAAATTTGAAGAACAAAAGGGTCTTTGTATACAAGAACAAAAAGGGACATTTGTATACAAGAAAAAGAAGATCAACACTACTCATTATAATAAAGATCTACCTACAAATTCCGCTCATTCTACTTGTAGCTCCTCAATCTCATCTTGAGTATATGATTTTGACGGGTTGAACTACAAATATTTTTTTTAAGCATTAAAAATATATCATATTAATTTATATATATATA
>JBBMEG010035099.1:0-21028 GCA_037832605.1 Cyclanthera cordifolia
TATCCATTAACGCGAGAATGAGTATAACTCAACTATTATTAATGTATTAATAATAATTAATACTTAAAAAATATCCATAAATGAATAGATTGAGATTGAGTTTATGATTTCCATCTTCAACCCAACTTCACAAGTTTAAAATAACCACAAATCCAATTTCACAATTTAAAAGTATTTCTTTCGAATTAAAAAAAGTGAGTATAGTGTCACGGTTGCTCTCTTCGACTCGTGCGGCACCATGATCTCATGTTGATCGTGTCCAGCCACCTTAGAGAGGAACTCAAGCCCCAAACTTGAATTCCACATACTTTGTGGCACGTCGGGTCGAAGCGAGGTTCATCAGGCCTCGACTATGCTTTATCGAATACGCATCAGAACTATCTTGGTTATGCTTATGTGTTCGCACATGCATTCATTCGGCCCAAGGGAATCCAACGTGAGATGACGGGTCGCCTCTCAGATATATGTGACAACCTCTATCCCATGAGCAAGGGCGCAATGTCGGCACACCCGTGCCATCCGACATTGTCTCCAGATTTTCATTCCCAAAAGAAGCCGCCCAAGACACTCGTCTTGCAAGCGCTCGCCCACACCACAACACACGCATGTGCCATGGGGTAGCTCACACGACCCAGAGGTGGTGGAGAGCTGACACCATGCCTCCCCCTATAGTACATTCTAGACCATTTTAAGAATTCCACCAATGCATGTCTTTTTGACGATGAATCATACTCCACCGTGGAGCGCCCGTCGAGTGTTCGATTGACACCAAACTTGGCGAGCTTACATCTTAGCTTCATACGAACTTAACTTCAGAGCCGCTCGTGAAAATTCCATCTCGAACATTGACGTCGTCGGGATGGCTCGGGCCCCATCGTGCCCCCACTAAGCTTGACACTAAAACCTTGACACCATCGGGACATTGCTTCCTGATGCATCCAGCTGACACTATTGAACATTCTTCTTGGTGTGAAGGATGATGTACTCTCGGCTACATCATGGCTTGTCAAGACGTGTGTCGTGAGAGCATATTCTATGACTCTGACATATAGTTCTGCTGACACTAGTGATGCATTAACATCCATTCGATCAGTGGTCCGAGTCCCTTTTGTATCACCATCTACGTAGGGTTTGTGGTCCTCCCTCTCTCAATTTGTACTAAAAAAAATTAAAGTCTAAAATAGATAATTATTATTATTTCCCTTTATTATTAAAAAAACCTCAAATATTTCATTAAAGAGTAGCGTTCTCTAAGATTTGTGGTCTCCCTGCTCAATTCATACTAATATATATATATATATATATATATATACACACACACACCCGTTGATATAGGTTGGAAGATTGACTGAATTTCAGTTGATATTAAATCTTTTTATTAATTACTAAAGACGTTAAATTAAATTTGGGAGCATTTTGGAAATGATTTTATTATTTCTCTACTCTCATTTTTTATTTAGCCATTTGAACTAAAGTTTAAACATTTTCTTAATAGATTAGTGATAACATTTACTATTATTTCCTTAAATATTAAAAAATCTTCCAACTTTCTTCACTTGATTTGCGAAATTAATAATTAAAAAATTTAATTAGGTTGATCAATAATATTTTACCATTATTTTAAAAAAATTTTGACCACTTGTTTAAAGTTTTTTTAATGGTTATAGATTCTCTAGTTACAAAATATTTGTTTTTAAAAATAAAAAATAAAAAAATCAGATGAAAATACAAAGGGTATAATTGTCCATTTTTTGTATGAATTTTCTTTTTAAATTAACTTAAAAAGCTATTTGGTAATTGGGCCACAATGATAAAAAGGCATAGCCCATTTGTGCTTCAAGTCTACGCCAACACGAGTCCCACAATTTTCTTTGCTAGACAGAGAAAGTAGGGAGAGAGAGAGGAAAAAAAATGGGAGTTTTTCTCTCTAGAGTCGGAGCTCTTCTTTCCAACTGGTTCGGCCCCTCCACGGCGAGAGCCGAAGCTGCCTCATCGGAGCCGTCGCCGGTGTTATCCTTTCACTCATCGGCTAGATGGCAGCTCCACTTCAATTCCGTTCAGGAATCTTCCAAGCTCGTAAGATTCGACTTTACCTTTTTCAATTGCCAGCCATTTGATTGAATGTAATTTTCTAGGGTTACTGTTTTCGATTCTGTCGGTAATCTGATTTTTTTTCTCTCTCTCTCTCTCTCTCTGTTTGATTTGTTGAACTTTGTGAGAGTAGACGGTGATTGATTTCTCGGCGACTTGGTGTGGCCCCTGTAGGCTCATGGAGCCGTCTTTCAACGCCATGGCCTGCAAATACACCGATGTTGAGTTCGTCAAAATCGATGTGGATGAGTTATCTGTATGTTTTTTTTGTCCTTCCAATTTTGCATCGCCTTAATTCTTTACTGTAATTGTAGCTAATTATACTTTTTTTGATGCTGATGGTAGGGTGTTTTTTTAGTTTAACTTAGTTTTATCTCTGTTGGCCAATGTTGAATTGTGACGATAGTGATCTATTGAGCTGTCATAAGTTTAGAAGAAGAGTTAGGCTTATAAGAGAGGAAAATTTGCAATTGCTCCCAATTTCTTAGAAACTTTAAGGCGGTATGAGGCGCAAACCTGAATATTAATTATAAATATTTATGAATCCTAAATTTTTGTAGACATGCATGGTAAAACATAATAGTAAGGTAAGCATACATAAAAATAAATCAAATTGCTCTTAATTTAACCAAATTTCTAAAATCATATCTTTAACATCATGACTACTATCATTTATCACTAATAGGACTGAGTTATTTTGGAATAAGAAATAATTTTATTGATTAATGAAACAAAAAGATTCTCCTAGCATCTATAGTGAACACGACCAAGAACGCCAAAAGATGAAAAAGGAAAAGTAGTCAACAAATGATCAAAATTTAAATGATTGGATGTATGACTAAAGCAATGCCTTAGAATGATATCATGAACCAACTCTTCTTACGTTTCGAAGTTTACATTTTCAATGAACTAATAGGACTGAGTTATTTTTTTAGTTATTTTTTTAACATTAAAAGTCAATTTTGTTTTTTAAAATTAAGTTATTCTATAATTTTTGTTGTCAATCTTTACAAGTGCAAGTAATAAAAGTAGTAATAATTTACTGTTATCATTCGAACCCTTATATTTTAATGAATGAAGAAAATTAATATTATTCTTCTAATCATTGTATGAGTCATAGAGACTTTAAGTCTCAGCTTGTTAGTCGATATCATTTGTAAGTCTCAAGCCTAAAAGTTAGAGTCTCAAGGCGTATGCCTCAATAACTTTTATATCAGTATTGACTGGGGATATTTTATAATTGAAATATATTCATCTTCGCATAGCTCTTCCTATCCTCAACTAAAAGATTAGACTTTAGAGATTTGAATTTTCACCCTAACATTATATTGAATTCAAGAATAATGTTGCCAGAGTTTAGCTTGTGGCAACTGGCATGATGTATGAATTGATAACCAAAAGATTATGGATTACGGGTTCAAATTCTCAGAAAAAAAAAAGTTCAAGTTCAAGGATATTGTTTAACATGAGTGTTTGTGGAATCAGGATGTGGCTCAGAATTTTGGAGTACAAGCAATGCCGACATTTGTGCTGCTGAGGAGAGGGAAAGTGTTGGATACTGTGGTTGGAGCTCGTAAGGAAGAGCTGGAGAAGAAGATTCAGAAGCACCGATCAGGTTCTGGTTGAACTTAAATCCAAACACCCCCCCCCCCCAACAATAATTTCTCTCTTTCTCATTCTTCTTTTCTTGATGTAAACATATGAAATTTATCTATATTCTAACTTGGCTAGTTATTTGAATTTACATGTTATATAACTCCATCATTGTTCTTGTTTGTGGCCAATCTAACTATCTTCTCTTTCCTTTAAGATATATACCTATTGTTTGCCTTTATTTGGTATAATCATTCTTTCATTTTTTTTTCCTTTTTATCTATCCTTCTATCTGCAGGGTGCTTGAAAACCCAAAACTGCTTCTTTTTTTTTTCTTTTTTTTTTTGCATTTAGCTCAAGTTTTGAACTTGAGTTGGAAGTTTGATATTCACGTCTGAAACTAATCATGAAGTATAATACAATAAAATAGATTTCTATGATCTTGGAAAAACTTTTTTTTCTTCTTCTTTTCTTCCCAGTTTCTTGTTAGGAGCATTCCTCCAACGGAAGGAAAAGGAAAATTCTTTACTTGTGTCAGGATAGGGTCGAAAATATCTTTCCTTCTTAAATGTGAGATTAAAATTCTTTAATTGTGACAGAAAAGTGTTCAATGCCTAATACTAGTAATATATCTTAGTGCTCTAGTTATATTTCTAATTTTGTCCTCGAGGATGGTGCGGTAGTTAAGGGTTTGGATTTTGAAGTATGTTTCTTTCAAGATCGCATGTTAGACATTCACTCGTGGCATTAACTTGTTGATATCTTCTATGTCTCTATTCCTTCGTTGTATCTGGATGCCGTAGAGACGGACTAGTAGGTTCTTGGATATAGAGAAGTATAAGCTCTAAGATCTCAGGTCATTAAAAAAAAAGGGTTATATTTCTAATTCTATCTTAATCTTATAATCTCGTTCTTAAAAGAAAAAGTTGAGTGTTTGAATAATATTTTGAGTTACATAACCTATTTGTCATAGTACATGATAAAAATAATACACCTGATTCATAAAAAAAAGCATTTTGTATGATACAAAAAATTTCAAACGAAGAAATTTAATTGGGAATTAACAAAAAAACATTAGTAATACCAATTATCAAACAATTAATTAGAAAAAGAGCTAAATTTTGGTCAATTTTGGCAAACTTTCACACCCTTGTATCTTGATTTTTCTGCTCTACGAACTCTTGAACACTTAACTGGCAAATTAGGGACTCGAGAACACCTTAGTATCTGGCAAACAAAATTTGATGTTACTGTTTAGCAAATTTGCAAGGATTAAAATGAAAATTGAGAAACAATACCGACCTCCCGAAGAAGGGACGACAACGATGTGCATATCGGCGTTGTTGGGAGGAAGATGAAGTCGAAGGGGATAAAGTTTTCCATTAAGAGGATTGCGAGAACAGACGACGATGTCGTCGAGGCCTGTCTCCTCTTTTAATTTTTCTTTCAATTCTTCCACTTGACTACCTTTGAATGCGAACTTCACTTCTTCTTCTCTCTTATTCACGTCTCCCTTCTCGTTTGCGACTTGGTAATGAATCATTCTCCCCTCTGCCCTCATTGGCGACTCGTTAGCTGATTCGATTGACTGCATTGAATTTGATTTCGAAATAAGAGATTAATAGATATTTCTTTTGTATAGTAAAGTTATCAAGGAAATACATTAGGAAATGTACACATTATATTAGATTTAGATTCGAACTTGTAATCTCATATTGTACAACACTTCTTTAGAGTTCTGCTTTTTGTTAGTTAGTAATAATCTATTATTTTTCAATAAAATAATCTTTATTATGTTGATATGATAAAATAATAACCCATTTATATCCATTATCGAATAGACTATTATTATTTTTTTAAGCAATTAACAATTCAAATTCAAAAAAAAAAAAAAAATAATAAAATAAAAGAAAAAGGAAATGGACTAATAACCCACATCATCAAGAAAATATAAAAAATCACATATAGTTAGTTGTCCCATCTAATTATAAGCATTAGGATTTATTTAAAAACTAAATTCTAACTTTTTAAAATCACTTCACCAAATTCTATTTTTTTGCTGACTATATTTATAATTTACCAATTAGTTTTGTCAAACATTTCCATTCAATCAAGACTTATTCAAACAACAAACCTCGTGTCGAGAATGATGATCTCGGAACGGTGATGAGTCTGCTTTTGAGTGGTGACGGTTGGATTGAATCTCCCATGGTGGCGGCGGCGGAGGAAGAATAGGTTCAAATCCAGTAGAGCTAGCAATAGAATCAAGAGAGTCAAGAGTTCGAATCTCCACAACATCAACATCCCAAAGAATCCAATCCTGGGAGGTGGTTCGATAAGGGATATCATGAGTAATGGAATTACGCCACGGTGGCAACCCGCCATTGGCTCTGAGGAAGTGGGCATATCGAGTTTTGAGCCTGACTTGAAAGCCCTCCCGAACGGGCTCCCACTCGAGGGACGAATCGAGACGTTCGGGTAGAGTTTGAAGGACCTTTTTGCCAGTCATGCCGAAAAGAAAGGGCACATTGGAGGCCGTAAGGTATTTGCCAAAACAACTCTTGAAGCGGAGGGTGGCAGAGTGGCTGACGAACTCCACCGTCCATTTGGCATTCTTGATCGAGCCGTTGCGGTCTTGACAGACGGATTCTTCGTCGTCCTCGGCTAGAAGGTACTTGTCGTGGTTGCTCCGTAGTCGAACAACTTTTGCCTTTTGAAATAGCTCCATTGTTGTTGCACTCTCTAGAAATGAACAGATAGAAATGAAGCCAATTCAAAGGCAAAAAAAACCAATCGATAATTGGAGAGTTAAATATGAAGAAGCTCTTTTTTAGGTATAGAACAAACAAAAGAACAAAATTAGTTAACCCGATTAAGGTGGGGCCCACGGCTTTAACTCCCCCCGGAAATTTGCTAATTCCTCTACTAATTTTTTGTGGTCCATACTTCACCACTAATTATGGATACATTTTTCACTAAATACAAATTTTAATGACTAATATGAAATAAATTAATTGGATCAAAATAATATTTTAATCAACAATAATCAAACATCTGTGACAACCCTGATAAGTAAATAATAATTATTTATTTGATGAATATTATATAGTTTAATACATTTGTGAATTAGAAAATATTAACATTATTTAAATAAATTAAATATTTAAAAAAAATTTAAAAACAAAATAATTAGAAAAAAATAAAGTGATAAATATAATAAAATGAAAGATTATATACAAACAAGCTATTTCTGCAATTTCTTCACAGAAATTTACATCCAAACAAATTTTTGCATTTAACTACTCATCATACAAATTTTTGCATTTAACTACTCATCATAGATCTATATTTCATATATAATTAAATTATGTAAATCATCAATCAACAAAAAAAATTTAAAACTTATGGGTTGGAATAAATTTAATTGGGCAACTATCTGTTTCGCTTTGTGCACATTTCAATATTGAGTTTAGTTTCTATTTTATTCTTTTAGCGTGACCATGATCTTGACTTTCAATTTTGTTTTTTTCTTCTTCTTTTGAGTATAACAGATGAAAATTGGAAAGAATCAAATTATTGATCGAGAAAATGCTAAGACATTACAAGTACCATCTGAATTATACTCGGTGCAATTTTATTTGATTACGTTTTGTTGTGAATTGTATTGAGGGCTTTGCCCAACTATTGAAGAATAATGATTATATGTCAAATTTGTACAAGAACAAATTGTAAAATAATTGCTCCGAAGATAAGCCTTAGTTACCATCTATACACATATGAGTTAGATGGCCTACCTCATGATGCAACACACTTCAGGTTTAAAGTGGAAGTTGATGGAAACGTTTTCCAAACTCCAAGTTTTATTCCACGCTCAGAATGATGGAAAAGTCTCTCTCACTGTTTAGTTAATTTTGAGAAAGATGTTCATACAAATAAGCCTAATAAAAATGAAAATACGATTTGATTTAAAATTTAGTTCGATTGCCGCAACACAATATAATAGGGAAGTTACAAGGCCGTTGTGTGTTCATTGAACGATGATTCCGTTCGTAATTTCCCCAAAAAACACATTTATAACGAAGAAACTGTGTTTTCTTAAAGAAAGATAAGAATAGTGAAGAATTTCAAGAGGAAAATTTACATTAAATGAAAGATAAAGTATAGTTTTGAAGACGATTTTGACGTCTTTAAAAACAGATTTGTAACGAAGTAACATAGTTTTCTCGAAAGAAAGCTAAAATGATTGAAAATTATAAGAAGAAAATTTACCTTGAACAAAGATGTGAAAATGATGTGAGAAAATGAGACATGAATACTCAATTTTATAGAGTTTCATGAGAAAATGGGTGGCACCAAACCACCTCTCAAGACTGCAGCTCCACCTATGTCCAACGAAGGCGCCCCAAGTTGGTGTCCCCGAGGTGGTGCCTTAAGCCAACGGTCCTAAAAGACATCTCAAGACATCCCTTGATGAAGTTGTTAGATTGCTCGAGCTAGTTAAAACTTTAGTGGAGAAAGAAACAAGGGTTGGATGCATAAACAAAGTTAAAGGTTTAGGCAAGTACCTTGTGAAATTCAAGAGTGGGGACAAGAGTTGTGAGAGAAATTACATTTGGTGGAAATCCACAAGGTCTTAAAAGGCTGAAGAAAGATGCAGCCTAGGCTGGAGAAGGGCAGATACCCGTGGGAAACGAGCCTAGAAAGGGTTAGAGAGCGCCTGGCCATGTCGAAGTGTGTCGAGCATAGCCCGACTCGAATTCAAAAGGGAGGGGAGGCTAGCATACAACCCTTCGGGCACAATCCCTAACTCTGAGCCTTTGTTGCTTTGTCTTTTAGCCTCGTTTATCCAAAAGGACCTCGATCCGCACAAAGTCCAAGAGCACTGATTCTCAGGATCTTTGTTAATCAGAGATCGAGATTCACACATGTGATTCGCGAGAACATGGAGGAAAGAGAGGAAACAGTTATGCATGGCTGTATATAAAACATCAGATGATAGACAAGATTGGTAAACTCTGAAAACCTTAGAAACTTCTACCCTACAAACCTTTTCTCCATTTAAATTAGGCTTAAGCATCAAAGATCACATGTTTCCCACTTTCTCTATTTTGCAAGTGATCATCTCAAGAAAACTCACAAATTCACAGTTAATCTCGAATACCAAATTTTGGTATCAACAAGATCTACAACTCAACATGTTAGCGCAAACACCTTCCCGAATAGCTAAACCTCTAAGGGGGTGTTTGTTTGGAAAATTGTGGAATGTTTTTTGAGTGTTTAGAAATGAGGAATTATTTTGAGTAATTATAAAGAAGAAATTGTAATAATAGCTCGTTTGTATAAGAGTTTTAAAGAATGTTTATAAAAGCTAGTTTATAAAATTTACATAAAAACACATAACAAATAGCTCCTAAGAACTTAAATAGATAAATTCTTAAAATTTATTTATTTCCTACTTTATGAAGTTCCATAGATTGCATTCACTCAATCCTTTCAAAAAAAAAAAAAAAAAAATCAATTCTTTTGTCCATGTTTGTCAAAAAAATAATAATAAAAGAAAATAAATTTTAAATATGCTGTTACACATCAGCAGACACTGGAAATTTGGAACTGGATTAAACATTTCCATCATCGGCGCTCAATTCTCTTCGATGCAACTGCAATCAACTTCATCCTTCTCTTCTCCCTTCCCCTTGTTCTTGATCGAACCCAGAATTTACCCTAAATTTCTCCGGCGAATTCCAATCCCAATCCTCACAGCCTCATCTTCTTCAACGTCCAAAGATTCATGGAGAAGAAAAACCCCATCTCCCCAAAAGTACGAACGCAATGCGCGAAGGCAAAGAGAGTCCCCCCATTTAGACCACAGCGTCGACATGGACGAGCTCTTAGCTTCAATGGCGCAAACGAAGAACGAGCAAGAGCTGTACTCGATTCTGTCTCCGTACAAGGGCCGGCAGCTTTCTATGCGGTTCATGGTCTCCATTCTGTCGCGGGAATCGGACTGGCAAAGGTCGCTTGCCATTCTCGATTGGATCAACGAACAAGCTCTTTATACTCCTTCTGTCTTCGCTTACAATGTCGTTTTACGCAATGTGCTTCGCGCGAAGCAGTGGGAGCTTGCACATGGACTGTTCGACGAAATGCGTCAAAGAGCTTTAGCGGCTGATAGGTATACTTATTCCACCCTTATCACTTATTTTGGTAAAGAGGGTTTGTTTGATGCTGCCCTCTCTTGGTTACAGAAAATGGAACAGGATCGTGTGTCCGGTGACCTTGTTTTGTATAGTAATTTGATTGAGCTTTCTCGTAAACTTCGTGATTATTCGAAGGCAATTTCTATATTTTCGAGGTTGAAGAGATCTGGGATTACCCCTGATATTGTAGCATATAATTCTATGATAAATGTGTTTGGTAAGGCTAAGCTTTTTAGAGAGGCTCGTTTTTTGTTGAAGGAGATGAGGTCTGTGGATGTTGTGCCTGATACTGTTAGCTATTCGACTTTGTTGAGTATGTTTGTTGAGAATGACAAGTTCTTGGAGGCGCTTTCTGTGTTTTCTGAGATGACCGAGGTCAATTGCCCGCTCGATCTTACAACTTGTAACATTATGATTGATGTTTATGGTCAGTTGGATATGGTGAAGGAAGCTGACCGGCTGTTTTGGAGCATGAGGAAGATGGGAATTGAACCGAATGTCGTGAGCTACAATACCATTTTGAGAGTTTATGGTGAGGCCGAGCTTTTCGGAGAAGCAATACACTTGTTTCGTTTGATGCAGAGGAAGGAGATTGAGCAGAACGTTGTGACGTATAACACCATGATCAAGATATATGGGAAGTCTTTGGAGCATGAAAAAGCAACAAATCTTGTGCAAGAAATGCAAAACAGAGGGATTGAACCGAATGCTATTACGTATTCGACAATAATTTCGATATGGGGCAAAGCAGGAAAGTTGGATAGAGCTGCAATGCTGTTTCAGAAGCTGAGGAGCTCAGGGGCTGAGATTGATCAGGTCCTTTACCAGACAATGATTGTGGCGTATGAGAGAGCAGGCTTGGTTGCTCACGCCAAGCGTTTACTTCACGAGCTAAAGCAGCCGGACAATATTCCAAGGAAGACAGCCATCACCATTCTTGCTAGAGCCGGCCGAGTTGAAGAAGCCACATGGATCTTCCGTCAGGCATTTGATGCAGGAGAGTTAAAGGATATTTCGGTTTTCGGGTGCATGATCGAGCTGTTTTCAAGTAACAAGAAGCACAAAAATGTTGTGGAGGTATTTGAGAAGATGAGAAGCGTGGGACATTTCCCCAACTCTAATGTCATTGCCCTTGTCCTAAACGCTTATGGGAAGTTAAGGGATTTTGACAATGCTGATGCTGTATATATGGAGATGCAAGAAGAGGGCTGTGTTTTTCCAGATGAAGTACACTTCCAGATGCTCAGTCTCTACGGCGCACGAAAGGATTACAAGAGATTGGAGTCGTTGTTCGAAAGGCTCGACTCCGATCCCAATATCAACAAGAAGGAATTGCATTTAGTCGTCGCCGGTATTTACGAAAGAGGTAATCGACTGAATGATGCATCTCGGATTATGAACAGGATGAACGAAATTGCAATTTCATGATATTGGCTCTGCATCCACCTTTCTGTACAGTAAGTTATTTTTTTACTAACAGATTAGTACATTGTTCTTTAGTTATTGAACATCATCATTGTGAAATATGTATATTGCTGAACCACTTTTGTCAATGATATTCATTAACAAAACTGCTTGAGATTCATTGTCATGATTTCAATTATCTGGATATACTCTCCGAAGGAGGGATTTATTCGAGACGCGGCGGTCGATAAGAATTATGGAAATCATAAAATATTTAGAGGGAATATGTTTAATCTACAATGACCACCTTCTTAAAAACTTTATTGACAACTAAACGTTGTAGTTGATGATATATAAATTAATTTTTCATGAGTTTCGTGACAAATGTTCTAGTTTATAACCTAAAAATTGATTTCTCTATGAATTTTCTTAATAATTAAATGTAGAGTTTCTTGATTATTAACTAGTATAACAGTCAACAATTTTAGATATTAATTATTTTTACGAATTTTCTTGACAACTAAAATCATTATACTTCACCATACATAAAATACTTTTATGAATTTCTCTACAAGCAATTATTGTTGTTGAGCCATGTAAAAGACAACCCATCTTTCCTGTATACTAAAATTTTTGAGGTTTTATCTCTTCAATTTAAAATTAATAAATCTATAATTAAATTTCTAAAATTTCATCAATTAATTAATTTAGATCGACTATTTTAATTAAATTTCTAATTTTCATTAATTAATTAATTAATAAAAGACAACCCTTTTCAATTATTATTTAATAAATAGATAATAGCAATATTTCTCTAATTTTACCTGTATAAAGAATTACACATGACAATTTATTTCTTCTTACTTTGACAGATTGATAGGAGAATGATAATTCTATCAGGTGAGTTTGAATTGTTTTTAATGAATTGGGTACACACCCTTGTGGCAGTTAAATCAATCTTTTGAACTATGGCAGGTTGGTTCACTCCATCTTCAAAGTTATAATTTGTTTTTTTGATGTACATTTCGGTGTAGAAGGGTACAACCTCACATATGGTTGTAGATATTGCTCGAAGATTCGATGTAACATCAAATGTACATCTTTGTCCTCCGTCAATGTTATTATTTTTTGTTTTCCCGAACCGTCGCTGTAGAGGGAGATATCTGCTATCGTCGAGCTTTCATGAATGTTAGTTGTGATTAATTCAATAAGTTAGCTTATTTTTGTACCATAAGTGATGTCTATATATGGATGCATTTTTATATTTGGAGTACATATCTCTTTCATCCTAGACATTGTTGAAGACAATCGTGAAGGTGAACAACCACTAGTAGAAATCGGAGAATAGATGACGGGCATATGCCGACACCTTTCAAAAAAGATGTCTGACATATGACCATCATCAATACTGGTGACATTGAAGACATTTGGTGGCAGACAGAAATCGTCACCAAAGACCTTTAGTGTCGCGCGTCACTTGCGACACCAATGGTATTTGGTGACAGTTTCTACCTGACGCGTATCAAAAGTCTTTAGTGATGGTTTTTGCCCGTCACTTATTTTCTTTGGTGATGTGCGCCCGACACCAATTAGCCCGTCACCAAATTCACATTTTTTTCTCATTTATCCCCTATCCTCTAACTCGAGATCCATCTTCTTTTTCATTTTTCCGCTCTCCCTTTTTCTTGACCTCATTTTCCAAACCCTTGGCTTGGGCTTCATCGTCAACTCGCTTTATCTACAAAAATATTTATGCCTTTTTATTTGCCGCACATGAGGTAAGTTATCCAAGAAATCAATAATAAAACTGAAAGAAGAAGTAAACAAAATAAAAGGTTCACACAAGAACTTTAATATCTACATTTTCGATTCAAAGAGTATGGATATAGTAACGAAATCTGTACCAAGTTTAACGCAAAAAAAAAAAAAAAAAAATTGAATTTTTAATATTACAGATTGGATTATTACCGACATGCATGCTCTCTTTACCTGTTTGTTTGGTCTAATATCAACGATGAGCATTTGAACAATCTCAAAACCATAAACCGACATTAGCTTGATAGAAATTATTCATAAATTAAGAGAAAGTTGGAATTTACTGCCTAACACTAAAAATTACCTTTACAAGTTTATCTTCTATGGCTTTGGCAATGTCTTTTTTCTGCTCAAAAGCATTATCCAAATTCAGCTTTGAAACACTTGCTTTGATTGCTACAAACATATACAAGTTTTTTAAGTTTAAAGAAGTTTGGTTACACACATATAACAAAAGAAGAAAGTAAAAAAAAACATGAACACCTTTAACTAATACGATTAAAAAGAAAGAAAAAGTGTTGAGACCTTATATTGCTAAGGATTTGTGTGTTTTTGAGATTAGAGGGGAAAGAAAATGAAGAATTGAGATGAAAATGAGAAAGAAGATGGGAAATGGTGAGGGTTTTGAGATTGAGATGAAGAAGATGAGAGTTTGAGGGTTTGGAAAATGAGGCCTCGGGTAAGGAAAAAGGGAGAGCGGGAAAATGAAAAAAAATTGGGTCTCGGGTTTTAGGGGTAAACGAAAAAAATAAATAAATAGAGATTTAGTGACGGGCTAATTGGTGTCGGGGGCAAAAATTATCACCACCTTTTTTAATGACGGGCTCAAAATGCCCGTCATCTCTTATCCATGTAAAAAAAAAAAAAAAAAAAAGAAAGAAAGAAAGATACACTCTTATCTATTCCTTCTTTTGTAGTAATGGACATTCACTTTCATTGCTTTGTAGTGGGTATCTTGAGCAGCACAAGTTGGTAGGTTGTAGATGATTACAATTTGTGTTGAGAATTTTACAAAATATTAACAAAGTTGTCCCACATTGGAAGTTTAGTAAAATATTGAGGAAAAGTGTCCAGCATTGAAAAGAAGAATACTGTGTGTTGAAAGCAGTATAAAAGAAGTATGTTGCATTGGCACAAATATGGGTACTGACTCTAATTAAATCCTTTAGCTTATGAAAGTTGAGCAAAATGTATGAATATAGTATAAACTTTAAAGAGAGTTTTGTGTAATCAAAATAAGGGAGCGAGAATTTTGGGATTGTAAAATTTTTTCAAATAGTAATTAATTAATTCTTGTACGTTTAAAGAAATTTTGGAAAAGATTTGAAATGAAGAATTGGAGAGTTGGAATTGTAAACTCTTTGTTTATGGGTGAGTTTTATTGTTCAATTGAGTATAGAGAGGTTGCTTGAATTTGTTGGTTTAGAGTTGGTATTGCGTTTGCATACCCAATGTGGGTGGTGGATATGGTTGAAATAAATTTTCAATTTGTGGTAGGCTGTCAACTCAATTTTCAACTAATTGTTAAAATGGGTCACTTTTTTTAACTATTTATCAAAATGGGTCAATTTTTAAATATATTGCCAAAATGGGTCTATTTTTTACCGTCGGTGATGACTATACTAAACACACCACCCCTATCCATTTTGGTCTTGAATAATAGAAGAAATCAATTAATGGTTCGGGTGATTATAATACTTAATAGACGTCTAAAATTAAAATTTATAAAAAAAAAACGAGAATGAATTATGTCTAAATTTTTCAAAAAAAGAAATTAAATAATAAACAAGTTATCAAACGAAGCCGAAACAAAACCGATATATATATTGAAAAATGTCAATGAGCTGATTGAACTTTGATTGAGGCGAGGATATTTTGGTTGCTACATTTTGTTTTTGCTATACATGAAAAATTAACTTTTTTAAGGTTACAACAATGAGGGTGGAGATTTGAACATGTGATCTTTTGGTCATCGAGTCAATTCTAATATCGCTTAAGTACTCTTCTTGTTACCGTAATTAAATAGTTTTGTATCTTCAATGTTTATATCAACCAAGCTAATTAAAGTCTAAAATAGTCATTAAAAATCATAGATAAAAGATTCTAAATTTTTAGTTTATACCTACAACTATTGAATTTGGCGAGGAAGAAGAGGAGTTCAACTCCTTATTTGTTTTGAGTACATCACAACTTATTTTCAACTTCTCCTCAACTTCTCTTCAATTTTTCTTCAACATCTTATCGAAACTCAAATTAAATTTTATATCAAATTTCATCTATATCTTCTTTAAAATAAAAATTTTCAAATAATAACATCATATACTCGAGTTACTTTATTTTCTCTTCTTCCTCTACTTTCTCTCATCTCCTCTATCAATTCAAAATTCAATAACCTTAAAAAAAATTATGACGAAACAGTTGGCGGCACAATAATTTTCTTAGATGTCAATAGAGTATGGTGAGGATAGGGATGACTTTATCGTTTTCATTTTTGCTACTCAACTTTAATGTGATTCTCACAAAATTAATCATTAAATTTTGTGGAAAACTAAGTAGAAATTTCGTATTCTAAAATTTTACTAACTTTCTAAATCTTTAACTTAATTCATTAAATTTTAAATAATATTTTTAATAGTTAAATATAAATGATTAAATATTATAGAACTAGGTGATTAGTGATTTTGGTTAAAATTATAATTGTAAAACTAAGTGTAAATGTTAATGAATGTTGGCTTTCCTTCAATGCTAAAGGTACAAACATTTATTTTCAACAAAAAAAAGTACAAACAATTCTTTATTTTTATATATATCTTGAACGTTTCTATATATATATATATATTGAAAAGTTATCTCTATAGCTATAATTTTATAATATAAAAATCCAAAATTTATTCAAAATTACATAGGGTCTCTTTGAAATTAGTTGGTTACATTTCAAAAAATATTTTTAAATAGGGTTTATTTAAAGTGAAATTTATTTTTTTTTAGGCTCTAGTTTGAGATTTAGTTTCAGTTTGGTCTTATGTTTTAAAATTAAAGATTTTTTTTTTCTAACATTTCAATAATTCTCACTTTTGATCTTTAAGTTTGGAGTCTAATTTCAGGCCGATCCTTATGTTTCATAATTGAACACTTTTACTCTGACATTTCAATAATGCCTACTTTTAGTCCTGTTGTGTTTTTTTTTTTAATTAAAAAAAAAATTAACCTCACGTCAAAAATACAATAAACAATTTATCAATAAATTGAAATTTAGAATTAGTCTATTTAACATTATATTATATATCTATCGATTATGTTATCTCAAACACTAAAATTGAATTTGATTGATTTATCACAAAAAAAAATTATTCAATTTTGGAACATTTCAGCCACACATAAATAAAACCCCAATGATTAAAATTTGTTTTTTTTCTTAGTTACGTGCTATATATTAAAGAAATTAATCTAATAATAATAGAAATAAATTACAATGAAAAAAAAAAAAAAAAAAAAAACCAAGTGTTGATGGTCATTAACCTACCTACTATCATTTTATCATCAGAACCATACACAAAAAAAAAAAAAAAAAAAGTTAATAGTATAAAAGAAAATAATTGTTTAGTTGATTTTAGACTATTATATATATATATATATATTTGATCAAATAAAATTAATATAAAAATATTTTTTTTGATATAAAATTTGATAAAAATTAATGAAAAAAATATATTTTTAGTCCTTGAATTATAATTCTAATTTCTTTTTTGTGTCTATGTTTCAAAATTGAAAATTTTACCGTGTGTTAATTACATAATGTAATGTTGACTAAAATGATGAGTTGACTAATTTCAAATACTTTAAAATGATTATTTCAATTTTGACATGAATTTGATTTTTAAAAGAAAATAGTTATCTAAGTAAACTAAAAACACACACAAATTAAAAGTGAGCGTTTTTAAAATGTTTGGAGCAAAAATGTTCAATTTTGAAATATTGAGATCAAACTCAAATTAAATTTCAAACTTAAGAATCAAAAGTGAGCATTATTGAAACGTCAAGGATAAAAGTGTTAAATTTAACAATATAGAGATAAAAAATGAGCATTATTGAAATGTCTCATGTAAAAGTGTTCATTTTTTAAAGGACCTAATTGCAACTAGACTTCAACCCCAGGGACCAAAAATGTAATTTTCTCAACAAATAAATTAACACATAAATATTAAAATCATCCTATGATTTTTCTTGTCTTCTTTTCTACTCTTCCATGTGTATTAAAAAACTCAAAATAGTAATTATTTTTTTCAAAAAACTGTTTTGTTTTTCAAAGTGAATTAAGAAACCTATGTTCTCTCTTAACAAAGATGAAAACCATTTATATAGAAAATGAAAACTAGTAAGAGAAATTCTGAGAAAATTAACATAATTTTTCTATAAACAAATAATTTGAAAATAAAATATTTAAACCCTTTTAATAACTATTTTATTTTTGAAATTTAAGTCTACCGCTAATATTCAAACATTTGTTTTTTATTACCTTGATATCTATATTGTATTTGGCGTTAAAAAACGCTTTATTGAATTTGGCTAGAATTTACCTATTTAGGAGATGATGAAACTATAGGTAAAGAATTTGAATAAAACAAATTTAAATTTTGAAAACTAAAAACAGAAAAACGAGGGTCTCATTTGATAACCATTTAATTTTTTTAATTTTTAATTTTAAAATTTAAGATCGTCTTTACGCAAATTCTCTACATATATTTTAACTTCTCGTAAAAAGTAGGTAAATCCTAAATAAATTCTATAAATCAAAATAAGTATTTGGAAACTATTGTTTTTAGACCGCGTAAAATATCCATTTGACTTTTTGTTTTTTATTTTTAAAATTTAAGGTTATAACTATTATTCCTCCGCAAGGTTGTCATTATTTGATATCTACCCCTTATTTATATATTTAAAACACAAACCAAAATTTGAAAATTAAAAAAAAAAAAAAAATTAGCTTCCAAATTCTTATTTTGGTTTATGAAATTTTGTTAGAATTTGCATACAAACTTAAGAGTTGATGAAACTTTATGTAAAGAATTTGAGTAAATATAAGTTTAATTAAAAACAAAAAATTAAATAGTTATCTTGAGATTTAACTTTCTAATTTTGATTTTATTTTTAAAAACATAAGTAAAAACGTGACTTATATATAACTCTAACCCAGTAATAACTATATATATATATATATATATATATCATCAATTTAAGAGCAACCCTGCCATAAAAAACACTACTTCAACGGCATCGATATACACATCAAATTTCATGTAAAATAAACTTTTTTTTTTTTAACACAAATCTTAAAAAATGTTTTTCCAACATTTCTTTTTTAAAAACACAAATTCTCAAACAAATACTTCATATCTCTAATCACTTCATTTGTTTTTTCTTTTCTTCCTCCGCTTCCTCTACTCCTCTGTACTCTTAAAAATCACAAAATTCAAACACTTCTAGTGACCATTTCCATAAATAAGTAAAATGTGTTAGCATGTTAGTTTGTATTGACTTAAGCTAATTATCGAAATTTATTGTTAATTTAAAACAATAATTACCTACACGTATTCAATTCAATTTAATTTAAAACTAAAGCGTGCATAACTTGACTGGCACTAATGATCATTAGCATCCACTTGATCAGTGATTTGAATCTTTTTGCGTATTATTCTTTAGGTAGGGTTTGCGGTGAAAATTGAAATGCATGATCATACTAATTAATACAATAATTATATTGCTAATAAAATGAGAAACTAAAAACAAAAATCTCAAACGAGGCCTAAGTATATATGTTCCCACTTAAATATATTTAATTGATTATTAATACATAGGTCATAAGAAGATAGATGTTTAAATTCACATTAAAAAGAAAAACAGTAAAGCAGTATGTCAATTCTATTCTCAATTTCTCTTTTTTCCTATCCGTACCTTTCTGCCTAATCTTTAATAATTCAAATAAATATAGAATTTAATAATATTAGTTGATCTAATCCAAAATTAAAATTGCTTCTTTTTTGCCTAAACTACTGGTTCAAATTTTGTACTAACAAAAAATTAATTTTTTTTAGATATAAAATTAAAATTGCTTTGTTATCGGTTATTTGGTGCAAATGTATTGTAAGTCAAAAGTATCCCAAAAGACTTGGAAGAGGATGAGACCCACTCGGAGGACAAACAAGTCAATACCGACCCCCGGGGTCGGCCCATGCAGCCTCACCCCTCCCGGGTCTGGCAAAAGAAGGCGAACACCCATTAGGGGGAAAGCCGTGGAGGTCAGGACTCTCCGAAGAGTCGATCGAGTCTAAGTAACGTATGGAGGCGCTGCACCTCGTGGCGTCTCCCGTTACAACGAGAGGTCAGCCCGAGTGGGTTGGTCGTGGAGGTCAGGAATCTCCGAAAAGTCGACCGAGTCCAAATAACTCTAGAGTCAAAACCGTTACACCTCCAAAGGGTAACGGTCAGGAGTTACGCCGGTATTCATACTCGGCTTAATGATGGACGTTTCTAACGGTCGGTTATTATGCCGTTCATAAGTGAGCTGCAGTGGTTACGATACCGACTGCTATCAGAGTCACTTCCTTCTCCATTCGAAGGGAAGAGCCTAAGCTAAATCGAGCCAAGTATTTTTATGTATTATGAGTTCTAAATTATCCTCCTAAAATCTTTTACTGACTTAGGTATCGGAGACTTGTGGGTCACACTACACCGGTATACTTTATTGCAGACATTTTCATTGTCAGTAAACAAATTTTACTGTAGATATCTATTGACCATTTTTCGACATCAACAGTTGACCATGAATCGCATAAATTTTCTTCGATTATCAAAAAATCTTATTTGTGTTTATTTTTGGTGCACATGCAAATGTTATTGGTGTTTATAAAAATTAAAAATAAAAAAGAAAAGAAAAAATGTTTGCATGTTGATTAATGTCATTGAGTTACTGTTCAAATTTTTTTTTTTCCTTTTAATTGTTTTTAGGGTACCTAACTTCGGCCAATTTGCACAATTAATGTTGTGATATCATTGTCATTTTGAATAGGCATGCAGCAGGGTAGAATAAATTAAATATGTTTCTTATAAATAAATAAATATGCTATTAATGGTAGTAAGCTTTCAAGTCTGCTTTAATTTCGTCAAACTTTTTTTATTCAGAGAAGGTTTATTTATTTATTTATTTATTATTATTATTTTAAGTATAATTTAGGGAGGGGCAACCTATTGAGCACGGATTAACATCAAACAATAAAACGGTTGTGCCACCAACTATTTCGATTTCTTCGAGAAGTTTTTTATGAAACAATTTGGTCAAACTTTTATTTTTAGAACATATTGTGAATATTTTATTAACAAGAAGAGGAGGAAAGTCATAGCAAAATTGAAAGAAAAGTTTTTTATTATAGAAGAGAATAGAAACTAAATGAAAATTAAACGGTCTCACAAAATAATTATAAATATATGCAAATTATAAAATATTTATATTTATAATTATTAATACGTTTCAATATTACAATATAACTAAGTATAAGAAAAAGTGGGACAATATTCATTAATAAAATAATTATTCATGTTATTTTTTAAAAATGACGATTTTTTAATTATTTTTTAGATTTTGACTAATTTTGTAAATTTTTCAAAAATTTAAACAAAGAATAAAATTATAAATAAATAAATCAAAAAAAAAAAAACGATATTTACTACTGATCGAGTGGATGTTAATGCATCACTAATACCATAGCAAAAGCTCATTAAGTTTTAAACACTAGTTATATAAATTGACATTAATATTATTAAATCAAACGCTAACGCTAATGGAAGATTAATTTATTTCTAACAGAGAATTTGGTTTAAACTGGTTAGTTATACTTACTAACATTAAATAAATAAATAAATAAATATATATA
>JBBMEG010035119.1:0-21025 GCA_037832605.1 Cyclanthera cordifolia
TTTTGCAGGCCTTTCGTCCTCTACTAAACAAATAGTACTGTGGATAGACCGTTGACCAATTTTCGGCATCAACAGACTCCATAATTAATTCTCCAAGCTGCTTGTTAACCTTTAACTCATCTTTGAGAATGTCTATTACTATATTGTGAAAAACAAAGAATAGATGAGAAGAGAATGACTTAAAATGACAAAAGAATGAAAATGGCTGAAAATTGAGTGAGTTTCATATATTAAGGAGAATTTATAGCTCTAGAGTTATTAATGAATATCATATTATGAATAAATCTTGAAGTGTCTTTATTTTCCCACCCTAACCAAACAACTCATTTAAACACGTATGAAGGATGTCAACTTGATTAAGCTCTTCAAGAAATTTCTCACTTGTAGGATTTTTATCGAATTTTGAAATCTTCTACTACTATTCAACAACACTCTAACTTTATGTTATGGTATCTCTCCAATTTGAATGCTTGGGTGCTACTTTTTTGTTGTATATTTTTTTTTTCTTAACGTTGTTGAAAAATAAAATTTGTAGCATCAAATGGTGTAATATATATACTAAAGAAGAACTTGCCTTCTAATTCATAAGGAGAAATTTTTTTCTCCTTTTCAAAGTTCTCATTGTGTGTATGATAACTCTTCATTTAGAGAGTTATTTAGCTTACTTTTTCTAAGATTTTATGTGCTTTATTAGGCTAAATACATTACTTTGTCAATTTAGGCACGTTAAATATGAAATATATAAGAAATGCACTTTTAATGCATATTTTTTAATGTTTCTCACATTTTATTGCTTAAAACTCATCAATGTTGTCAGCATTCATGATTAGCACAAGAAAGGGTAGTTAAAGACATCGACTTAGCCAAGAAGTTACTGATGCGAGCCACATTCCCATATAGGTCAAGAAATGCAAAAGTTCAGATGCTAAGAGCATGAACAAAGGCAGTGTTTTCCTAATGTAGGCCGCATTTTATCCGCATCAGATTAAATGCTGAGAAAACACAAAATATCTTTTAATATGAATTAAAGATGGATTGAATGGCTCAGATCTATTGTTGTTTGCCCCAGTAGGGATACCTTGGAAGCAAGTCAAAGAACACCCAAAATAGCATCCTAAAACCGTGGAAGTGGGGTAGTGGGGAGAAAAATAAGGGATTTCTTGGACTATATAAGGGAGCATCATTCAAAAAACTAACGTCGTTGAATTTTGAAGTCAATTTGAAGGTTAATTATTTTTATTGAATTCAAGAAAATTGGAGAGGGTTGTTTCCACAACTGAGGGCAGTGTGAATACCGATGGCATTGTATCTGACTAACCAGCCAAATAGTCAAAAAACAAGGCAGCCATAGTCTTCAGCATTGTTTGTGAGTGACACATAAGCAAGATACTTCTTCTTCTATTGTTTTCTGACTTTAATTTTCCGACCAATGTTTATTATAACTTATTTTATTGTTTTGAACCTTTAATATTATTGTATGCTTTGTTCTGTTTATTTATGTTATTTATTTTATTGAGTTTACTTTATGCTTAGTAGTAGTATGCTTTCACTATGTAGAGAATTCGGTCGATGTCCCCCGCATCTTGATTGCTTAGTGTTAAATAGATTGTTGCATGCATTTACTGTGTGAAGTGTCTGGTTGTACTATTTAGGTCAATGTCTTTCAGAATCTGAATGTTTAAGGAATTGCATGTTTCATTTAATAATGAGGTAACCAAGTAACTAGTTAAGGCAAGGGTCAACTGACTATTAACTTTTTGTTTGTGTTTCGCTTCGCTTGGACTATAAGGAAGTGAATTTAAAGATCCTTACTGATTTTGATTAGGTCATTGTTATGCTAATTTAGTAGGTTTAGGGAAGATCTCCATCGTCAGACCACTAAAGATTTGAAGAGGCTTTTAGGAATTTATTCTCGATTAAACATATAAATAAAACATTGTAAACGTTTAAGTAGAGTCAATAAATGTTAACAATAGTATTTTCATGAAACAAGATCTAGAGGTGTAATTATGAGTAAGAGTTACTACAGGGGTAGTATTTGAAAATTGTATATTTTCATAAAATCATTAGTTTAATTTGATTGAAACCACATACTTAAATATTTAAAAAATAAAATTGATATGCTTAAAATGTCTTTCCTTTCTATTATTTATCATAAAAAATTTCAACAACGAAAACTTAATTTTCACCCACTTGTACACAAACAAAACCACTTTAATATATTTTTTTCAAAAATAAATTAATATGTTCTTAATTAAATTGTTATTTAGAAGAATTTTTTGATTAAAGGTCGTGTTAACTTCTCTATAATAGATAGATCGAAATTTCAAATTTATTACTTCTATGCTTGGTATCATTGATTCCCTTATAATTCAGGAACCAAGATCTGTTCAAGAACCCTTAAAATCCCCTCAGTGGCTTGTTGCAATAGATGATGTAATGGTAGCTCTCAAGCGAAACAATACTTGAACTCTTGTCTCTCCTCGTTCTAATCTTAACCTCATTGGTACTAGATGGATTTTCAAGGCTAAACTAAAGCCTGATGGCACTCTAGATCGATGCAAGGCTAGGCTTGTTGCCAAAGGATTCAATCAGATCCCTAGAGTTGATTTTCACGAGACATTTAGTCATGTTGTTAAGGCTCCAACTATTCGAATTGTTCTGTCTTTAATTATGATGAATGACTAGCCTATTCGTCAGCTTAACATTAACAATGCTTTTCTAAATGGTAGACTCTTTGAAGATGTTTTCATGAAACAACCTGATGGATTTGTTGACTCTGCTCATCCTGATTAAGTATGCAAGCTCCATAGAGCTATTTATGGCCTCCGTCAAGCCCCAAGAGCTTGGTACAACCGTTTAAAAAGCTCTTTGATACAATGGAAGTTTAAGAACTCTGTTTGCTGATTCTTCTTTGTTTTCCTTGCTCAGTCGACAACTCTAGTTTTGGTTTTGATATATGTTTATGATATATTAGTTATTGGTAACTCCTCTTCCATGGTTAACAAATTTGTGCAGCTGCCGAGTAATAGGTTTGCTCTTAAGGACATGGGCCTCTTATCATATTATCTTGGAGTTGAAGTGTGTTGAACTAGTAATGGAATGCATCTTTCTCAATCCAAATACATTCAAAACTTACTCAACCGGTCAGAAATGGCTCATGTCAAGCCGTGTCCAACTCCAACCGTTGCTGGTAAACAGTTCTCTGCTCATCAAGGAACTCCCATGTCCACCCCAACATTGTATCGTCAGTTATTCGTGCCCTTCAATATCTTACTCACACAATGCCTGACATTGCTTTCATTGTTAACTGTCTAAGTCAATTTATGCAATCCCCTTCTGATATTCATTGGGCTACTGTAAAACGAGTTCTTAGATACCTTAAAGGGTCGGCTAAACTTGGTCTATTTTTATCTAAGGATTCGTCTCTCCAAGTTACTGCCTTTACAGATGCCGACTGGGCCTGCAATATTGATGACTGCCGCTCGGTTGCTGCACACTGTCTGTTTCTCGGTTCCTCTTTAGTATCATGGTCCTCCAAGAAACAACATGTTGTGTCTCGATCTAGTGCTGAAAGTGAATATCGTTCCCTTGCGCAAACCTCAGCTGAAGTTACATGGATTCAATCGCTTCTATCGGAGATTGGCTGTTTACATTCCTCTGTTCCAACGGTCTGGTGTGACAACCAGAGTGCTCTTGCTCTTGCTCTTGCTGTCAATCCTGTCTTTCATGCTCGGAGTAAGCACGTTGAACTGGATGTCCACTTTGTTCGTGAGAAAGTTGCTGCTAATATCGTCTTTGTTCAGTATGTTCTGTCATCAGATCAATTAGCCGACGGCCCTACCAAAGCTCTATCTATGTCTGCGTTTCTGCAGTTTCGGGCCAATCTCGAAGTGATTGAAAATCCCTCTCGATTGAGGGGGAATGTGAGTGTAATCACAAGACGACGTCCTATGCTCAGTATGAATGCCTTTCAAACAACGTCGTCCTTCAACATTCTTTTTTCCTTCTCTTTTCTGTTACTTAGTGTATACGTTTATTGATTCTATTTGTTGCCCTATAATCATTTTTTTGCCTTGCTGTGTATTTATATTGTTTAATTCTTTTCTAATAATTCATTGAGTATTTTCCTATGTTGTCCAATCCATCTTCTTCCCTCTGTGTTTCATTTCGTTTTCCAAACTAATAAGAAGGATTCGATTCCAAGAGAATATGATGGCAGCGGAAGGATGGAGAGGAGGCAATGGCGAAAAAATACTCATCGTACTGAAAAATCGTCGTGATTGTGGCTACAGTTGCGACATGTGTAGGTGCGGAGGGGGCGTTGTGAAGGAAGACAAAAGGGGTTTGGCTGGAGACGAAAATCGGCTCGTCGACGGAGAAAATTCAAAAAGCGGAAATTAACTGAGCCAAAAGATGAAAGCGATCTGTACTGGAACATGAAAGTGATGAAATTAGGGAGGGAGGAAGATGAAAGAAATTGGGAGAAAAAATGTAAAATAATAACTTAAATATATATCATATCATATCATAACATACTAATTTAAAGTGTGGCTTAGTATGGAAAATCATTTTTGGACTATTTTGTCCAAATGATTTTTTAAATTTTCAAATATGTCCCTCAATAATTATTTATGATATATTTAAGAAAAAATATAAATAAAAAAATGATGGAAAGGTGTGTGAAGATCTTAAATAGATGTGTAATTGATCATTAATGCGTAAACATCTCAAATTGGAATATAAAAAGTTCTTTTTTTCAAATTAATAATTTAATTATTTATTATGGTAGAACTAATTGGAATTTAAAAGGTTTGGTAACTTAATTACCATTTCTACCTACAAAAGTGACTTAATTTTATCATTTTTCAACAAACTCTAGGATCTAAATCTTTACCTTATCATTTTTCATAAAAAGTTTTTTTTGTTGTTAAAAGGTAGGCATCTCAAAATTTTGATTTACAAAGGCTCTTCAACATTATTCAAAGCATGCATTTTTTTTTTGCCTCCAATATGCTAGAAATGGAACGAATGTGCGCAAATGCTATGCTACAAGATATACAAATCAATCGAAAGCTTCAACATCATTTTTTTTGTCTTTTTAATTATTTTTTGTTGCATAATATAGCACGAATAGGGACTAGTCTTTTTTCCTTTTCCTGTTGATATTATCTTACTTTTTTTAATATTTTAGAGAATATACATTATGATTCATTGATATACATATTTTCATTTGATGAGTTTATAGTAATTTTTGTGCTACCATTATCAATGATGGTGTACATTGAGATGCCTACCTTCTTTTGTTTTTTACTAATTCATGTTATTTTATAATGTATGTAATTATATTCTCAATTTAAAATATTTGCTTTTCATCCTACTGTTTCATATATTTTTGTTTACATTCATTGCACTTGATAACCATATATTTTTCATTTTAGAACAAAACTATATATTAAAACAAATTCATTAAAGTTTGTATAATACAAGTCAATAATATTATATTATTGTATTTTGTTTTTTTTTTTTTTTACTTATAATACTCCATAATAATACATGAATTTGAATGTATTAAAAAAAATGGATATAAAATAATTTAAGTTTTTTTTGTTTGGTTGGAAGGAAAATTATTTGAGTTTCATATCAATATTATTTGTATATCTTTTTGTAGATAAGTATTAGATTTAAAAAATAATTCTCCGGTAAAAAAAAAGTGTATGTTGTTTATGATTCAAATTCTCAAACCTAATTATAAACGTGCAACTCACGTATAAGTTTTCTAGTAAATATAAAAGTAAGGAAAAATTAAATTTCCAAATATTTTTAATTATAAACAAATTTATAATATTTTACTAAAAACAATATATCCCGTACAATTTTTAAAATTAAAAAAAAAAAAAAAAAAAAAAAAAAAAATTATGTTTCACCCCAAAATCGAACCTCGGTAAGATAGAGGAGAAGAGAGCATTTTAAAAAATCACACAAAAATGGCATATTAAATTTTATGTTCGAAAAAAAACAATGAGCATATCAATTGACATTTTTCTTTTTGTTTATTTGAATACTCTTTTAAAGAAAATTGCCTATTCTAACTTATATTACGTAAAACTATGGGTATTCAAAAGAATCGACAACTCGAGCAGTTCAAACAAATTTTGTTTGAATTGAGTTGAGTTGGTTTTAGAGCTGACCAATTTTTAGCGTTTAATCCAATGCAACCAGAACTAAGAAAAAAATAATAGATAATCTAGGTTCAAGTATTGTATAATTCATATCTTTTATTCATATGTTTATATATTTTTAGGTATGAAAAAGAGTTATTTTGTAGAGAGAAAAATAGATTAATATAAGGGAATTTAGCATGTATATTCAAGCTTGGTATAAATTTTAAGCATGAATCCAAAATTAATTTAAATTACACAAATATTCATTTATTTATTTAATACTAATTTTACTTTTTAATAATCTCTTAAATGTCCATTTCTTCAACCTCTTATCCTAATTTTATTTTTCTCACTTTTTTTCGGCCACCATTTCTGATGTCGATCGCCAATCTTCCTCCATCGATGTCAACGACAGTCATTTTTCCCGTAGACATCCATTTTTCCTGCAATTTTTAACTTTCAAATTGCCTACTTGGTGTTCGAGTTGCTAAACCATCCTTCATCGGCGCCGACGATGAAGGTCGAGTTCAACGACTGCGATGAAGAGGGAGTTCGATAGCAGCGTTAAAGGTTGAGTTAAATGACGACGATGAAGGGCGAGGTCGATGCCAGTGGTGAAGGTTGAGTTTGACGGCGGCGGTAAAGATCGAGTTTGACGACAGTGATGGTGAAGGTCGAGGTCGACTGAGCGATGGTGAAGGTCAACAACGGCGTTAGGGATGATGGAGCATGTCGCAGCAGTGGTGGTGGAGGGAATTCTGGAGGTGCAAAGTTTTTTATATTTAAATTTCTTATTTTTAACGAAGGATAGAAAAGACTTTTAAGAATATATGTTTTTCTATTTTATAAATATATAAATATTATTGTTAATAGTTTAAAATTTGATTATCATTATAATTAGATTTTTAATTTTAGCCAGTCATACAAAGCTCTCTTAATATAGACCTAGAACTGAATCCAATTCAAATAAAAAAATATAGAGTTGAATTGTTTTATTGATAGAATGTGATGGATGAAAGGAATGATAAAATCAAAATTTTGGGTTGATTTTAAAAATTTATTACTATGTATGCCCCTACTTAAAAGAATTTATGGAACCAACTAATAAAATGTCAGCCAGATATTTTAATGATTAAAATCTATTTCCTCAATCAACGGTAATAACTGAGGCTGTAAGTTGGATCTAGCAAACGTCTGGTGACATTAACATAATCCCACCCTTTTTAAATTAATAAATCAATCGAAGGAAAATTAAAAAAAACAAAACTATGACGAACCATTGAAAGTGAAAATTAAGAGTGGGAAAGAAGTTGGAAGGCAGAGCCCAATCACTCTCTTCCTTTTCATTTTTTCTCTATTTTTTGTCCTTTCTCCCTTTCATTTTACACCCATGTCATTATTTTTCCAAAAAATAAATTTAATATATTTATAAAAATTCTTTTTATTTTTAAATTTATTTTCATCCTTACTTTTTTTTTTTTTTTTTTTTACATACAAATTTTCTTTTTTGAGTACAAATTGAGAGAGGAGACAATATTGATTTTTATTATTTTATTTGATTCCTCAACTTTTAGAAAAATGAAGGTGTCACCCACATTAAATTTCATATTTAAGACACATATTATATATAAAGATAGAATAACAAATTATCGTTTGATATTTGTGCTAAATTTGTTTTCCAAATGACAACCTCAAAACAAAAGATTTTTTTAAAAAAAAAGAAAATAATTATAATTATAAAAAAAAATATAAGAATAAAAAAAAATATAAAAAAGAACAATAGTTTCATAGTATCACATGCCCAATAATTTTTTTGAAAGAAACATTTCATTAAGAAACACAAGAGCCAGAAAGCTCAAACAGCACTAAAGCAAAGCCACGTCAGGGGGAGACTCTTTCTCCAACCATCACCCCCCGACCACCAGCCAAAAAAGAATCCAATAAACACAGTGAAAGAGAGTTAGGCACCACCGACGAGTTAGCCAACAAGTCTGCAACTCGGTTACAATCTCTCTTACAAAAAGAAAACGAAATCCCTTGGAACCGAGGAATCAAATCAAAAATATCCTCAACAATAATTAAGAGATGATAAATTTGAATCTTCATCTGCCGTTTTTCTAAACTCAATTTGTTTTTTTTTTTTAATCTTAATTAGCTTATGCACACAATTTTACTTAGTGAGTATATTTTGCCAGGATAAGAACCTGATTTACTTTTTATGGGGACCCTTTTTGTATGAAGGTACATGTTTCTATTAACCTAATAACGTTGAACAAACATTGAATGTTGGTTTTATTTTTAGTAGATTTTAAATTAAAGAGTTAAATAAATGAAAGACCAAAACTCTGAAAATGAAAGGTGAAAAGTTATGAAGATGAAAGATCAATAGTTGTTACAAGAGAAGATGTTTATAAATAGATTGCTCTTTCCATTGTATATATGTAGTAGTTGTAGAAGAAAAGTGAAATACAACAAAGAAATACAAGAAGTGTAGTTGTTTTAGAAAATGTAGAGTGTCTTGTCTCTTTAGTCATAGAAAAGAAAATTAACGTGAGTGATACTCATGTTAACTGATTTTACAATTTGGTATTAAAGTCGATGGTGAATGTGATGGGATAAATGCTTCTGCCACGACTAACGAAGTTGAATTACAAAAACTGGAGCATTCAAATAAAATCTCTTCTCGGTTCTCAAGATGCATGTGAGGTGGCTGAAGAAGGTTTCGAAGAACCAAGAGATACCACAGTTATACGGCGGCTCAAAACAAGGCATTGAAAAAGTCGTGATAAAAGAATAAGGCGACATATTGTTTTGAGCTGTTGACAAGTCGGGCTTTAAGAAGATTGTCAGTGCAACTACTTCAAAAGAAGCATGGGACATTTTAGGAAAAGTGTTCAAAGGAGCTGACCGAGTTAAGCAACTGCGTCTCCGAACTCTTCAAGGCGAATAGGAGAGTACGAAAATGAAGGAGTCGGAAAGTGTATTCGACTACATCATACGTGTACAGACTGTGGCAAACCAACTCAATCAAAACGAAGAAACGTTAACCAATGCATAAGTTGAGGAGAAGATTTTGATATCATTAACTAACAACTTGGTATTAGTGTTTTGTCTCTTCAGGCACACGAGCAATGTAAGAAGAAGAACGAGTATACACTTCAAACTAAGCCATCAATCAAAGGCGAGAAGATACTCTATTCTCAAAATTTTCAAGGCAAAGGTCGTGGGAATGGTTAAGGTAGTTAAAGCAACAATTATAAAGGGTACTATAAGGAGAAGGTATACTCGAGTAAACCAAATTGGCGCGAAAGAGGACACGATCGAAGAAGAGGAGATCGTTCGAATTAATCCAACATCAAGTCCTACAAATGTCTTAAATATGGTCACTATGTGAATGATTGCAACTCCGAAAAATGCTATAATAGTGGTGAAGTGGGGCGCTTTGCAAAATTGTTGAGTCAATAAAAATGTGGAAGAAACAACCAACCTAACCTTGGAAGACGAAAGGCGAAATGGATGAAGGTCTTCTCTTGATGGCTAAAAAAGAAGTCAACACCAACAATGACACTCTATGGTACCATGACACGGGGGTAAGCAACCATATATGTGGTTATGATTACCTATTCAAAGAGATGCAAAATATTGAAGATGATAATGTGTCATTTGGAGATGCATCAAAGGTGAAGGTTAAAGGTCGAAGTACTGTTTATTAATTGCAAAAGAGCGGCTTAATTTGGTCAATTCAAGATGTTTATTACGTACCAGACCTCAAGACCAATATTTTCAGTTTGAGGCAACTCATAAAGAAAGGTTACTCAATATTTTTAAAAGACCAGTTACTTCACATGAAGAACAAGCAAGGGCATTGATTGCTCAAGTCGAGATGTGAAGAAATCGAATACACAAACTGAATTCAAAAAGCATACGAGAAAAATGTTTGAAAGTCGGCTAGAAAATAAGGCATCAATATGGCATTTTCGCTTCAGTCATGGTGGCTTAAAAGAGTTAGCGAAGAGGAATATGGTGCACATGCTACTCAACATGGATTACAAAGGAAAATTTTGTGAAGAATGTGTGCTTAGTGTCAGAGTCATAGAATATGCTCTGACGGCCCACGTCCTGACAAGTTGTGATGTGATCGAAGAGGACGCTACATCATCCATCCATCAAAAAGAGAGTTCAATAGTGTCAACTAGATGCATCATGAAGCAATGTCACGATGGTGTCAAGGTGTCAGTGTCAAGGCTTAGTGAGAGCACGATGGGGCCCCGAGCCATCCCAACGATGTCAAAGCTCGAGATGAAGTTTTGACGAGCGACTCTGGAGTTAAGTGCGTATGAAGCTAAGATGTAAGCTCGCCAAGTTTGGTGTCAATCACACACTCGACGGACGCTCCACGCTGGCATATGATTCCTCGCCAAAAAGACATGCATTGGTGGGAGACTGAAAATGGTCCAGAATGTACTATAGGGGGAGGCATGGTGTCAGCTCTCCACCACCTCTGAGCCTTGTGGCCTAAGTGAGCTACTCCATGGTACATGCGTGTGTCGTGGTGTGAGCGAGCGCTTGAAAGACTAGTGTCTTGGGCTGCTTCCTTCGGGAATGGAAATCTGGGGACAGTGTCAGACGACACGGGTGCGGCCTTGCCCATGGGATAAAGGTTGCCACATATATCTGAGAGGCGACCCGCTATCTCACATTGGATTCTTGTGGGCCGGATGGATGCGTGTGTGAGCATGTAAGCCTGAATAAGATAATTCCGCTACGTATTCGATGAAGCATAGTCGAGGCCTGGTGAACCTCGCTTAACGACTCGACATGCCACAAAGTATGTGTGATCCGAGTTTGGGGCTTGAGTTCCCTTCTAAGGCTTACCATGATGAGCATGAGATCATGACGTCACACGAGTCGAAGAGAGAAACAGTGATATTTGGTATTAGGGCCTACGTTTGAGCATGCGGTCAGTTGAGACAGAAGGACCCGACAGTTGAAATGAAGACAGTGCATCTGTGTCAAGAGTGTCATTGCGATAGGACAGTTGTGTGTCTTTGTGAAGCTGAAAGAAGCCGACTCATAGAACTTGGAATGTCTTGAGCAAACATGTCATGAGGGAGTCGTACCCGTCTAATAGTGATCAAGTGTGTTTGCCAAAGGCTTGGTGGGACAGACAGTTTGAAAGAACCATTAACATTAGAGGGATAATGCTAATGGTTACAAGCAGAGCCGGAAGTCAGTACGACACGCGTTGGTTCAGTGCCAAGTTGTGCACAGTGAAAGTCCATGTGGGTGGAAAATGTGGCTGAGGCCAAGTAAATTGTGAAGACAAGTGTCCCATGGGTCTTTCCATATGCCAAATGGGTGACCTCTGACAAAGTTGTCAACAACCAGCATCTGCTCATGAAGAAGTCATCATGCTGGACAAAGCGAAGCTCGGGTGACCTATTGAAAGACCAGGAGTGTCTTTGTTACGTCATCAAGGTGTGCGACAAGTGAAGTTGGCCAAGGATTAGTGCCAACAACTGAATCTGCTGCGAGAATTTTGTTGCCTAGATGTCGCTAGATTTCGAAGGGAAGCTCAGAGATGTGCAGTGGAGTGCGCTCCCCGAGGGTTAGGCAAGTGGCTGGAGCCCGGTATTGTGAGTCCTCCCCAACTATTCGCAGAGGCAAATGTGAGATGTAGATGGGGTAGTCCGAGGCGTAATACTAATTCGCGCAAAGTGGTCATACTTATCTCGTGAGGCTCGGGCCAAGTCTATAAAGGGGCGAGGAAAGGTCCATGATGGGATATCCCATAAGTATTGTGTCGTTCATCACATTCTGGTAAAGCACGAGTTGCTAGCAAGTCCGCTAACAGCCAGTCGAAGTTCGGATCGTCAAAAAGGGTGATGTCGAGTGCAACCGGGGGTGAATATCGTAACCTGCATGGTTATGCCCCATGTTAAAGTCATCGAGGGCGATGACTGGATTAAGTGGGGAGGATGTCAGAGTCATAGAATATGCTCTGACGACGTCCTGATAAGCCGTGATGTGACCGAGGAGGACGGTACATCATTCATCGCACCAAGAAGAGTGTTCAATAGTGTTAGCTAGATGCATCAGGAAGCAATGCCAATATGGTGTCAAGGCTTAGTAGGGGCACGATGGGGCCCTGAGCCATCCCGACGATGTTAAGGCTCGAGATGTAGTTTTGACGAGCAACTCTGGAGTTAAGTACGTATGAAGCTAAGATGTAAGCTCACCAAGTTTGGTGTCAATCAGACACTCGACAGACGCTCCACGCTGGCATATGATTCCTCTCCAAAAAGACATGCATTGGTGGGAGACTGAAAATGGTTCGAATGTTTATAGGGGAAGGCATGGTGTCAGCTCTCCACCACCCCTGGGTCTTGTGGCCTAAGTGAGCTACGCCATGGCACATGTGTGTGTTGTGGTGTGGGCGAGCGCTTGCAAGACGAGTGTCTTGGGCGGCTTCCTTCGGGAATAGAAATTTGGGGATAGTGTCGAATTGGCACGTGTGTACCGGTATTGCACCCTTGCTTATGGGATAAAGGTTGTCACATATATCTCAGAGGCGACCCACCATCTCACCTTGGATTCTCGTGGGCCGAATGGATACGTGTGCGAGCATGTAAGCATGGCCAGGATAATTCCGCTGCGTATTCGATAAAGCATAGTCGAGGCCTGGTGAACCTCGCTTAACGACTCGATGTGCCAAAAAGTATGTGCGATCCGAGTTTGGGGCTTGAGTTCCCTTCTAAGGCTAGCCATGATGAGCATGAGATCATGGCGCCGCACGAGTCGAAGAAAGCGACTGTGATACTCAGTAAGGATACAAGAACATTGTTTCGAAAGAAGACATAATATTGGGCTAAGCAACCTTTCGAGTTTATTCATATTGATATATGTGGACCATTTACCCCTGAATCTTTCAGCAATGAAAGATATTTCATTTCCTTTAACTATGATTTCTAACAAAAAACTCGGGTTGATTTTCTGAAACTTTTTTGAGGCGTTCAAAAAGTTCAAAGTGAAGGTGGAGAAGACAATGGTAGACACATCAAAGTTGTACGATCTGATAGAGGTGACGAGTATACTTCAACGACTTTCATGAAGTATTGTGACGAACAAGGCATAAAGGGATTTCTAACCGCACCGTACACTCTTTTAACAAAATGGTGCGTGAAAGAGAAAGAATTGAACCATTCTCGACATGGTTCCGTCAATGCTCGAGAGCAAAAATATGCCGGTGAAAGCCATTCAATGCGCCATTTATGTGTAAAATTGGTGTCCACATGCAAAGTTAGTGACCAAACACCCCAAGAGGCATGGAGCGGACACAAGCCAACATTTTCTCATCTCAAAGTGTTTAATAGTGTGGCTTATGCAAACGTACCAGATGAACAAAGAACGAAACTAAAAGATAAAAGCAAAAGGTATATTTTTATTAGGTATGATGAGAAGATAAAAGGGTACAAGCTACTTAACCCGATAAGCAAGAAGGTGATGGTGAGTCGCAATGTTTGAGTGAATGAAGCAAGCGAGTGAGATCAGAATAGTTCAATGGAGGTTAACATCGAAGTTGCAGAATCATCAATCGTTGCACCAACAAGTATAACAACAAACTGTAAAACTATTGATGATGAAAATGAACCATGACAACCCAAAATGAAAAATTTGCAAGATTTGTATGATTTGACAAATGAGGTACACCTTATATGTCTTTTGGTAGATGCTAAAAATATAAGCTTTGTAGAGGAGGTGTGAGACAACAAGGCAAGATAGAGTAGTACAAGGCGCAACTTGTTGCAAAGGGATATAAGCAAAAGGTAGGAATGGACTGTGACGAAGTGTTTGCTCCCGTTGCAAGAATGAAGAGAATTTGATTTCTCATTTCCCAAGCGGCTCAACTCAAATGGCCGATTTTTAAAATAGATGTCAAGTCGACTTTCTTGAATAATGTGCTTGAAGAAGAAGTCTACATGAAACAACCACCTAGGTGCATGAAAATTGAAGAAAAAAAAGAAGGTGATATAATTGAAGAAAGCGCTTTACGAGTTGAAGCAAGCTCTGCGTGCATGAAATACTCGTATCAATACATATTTCAAGGAGAACAGGTACAAGCAATGTTCGTATGAGCATGCACTTTACACAAATAAAAGTGAAGGTAAAGTGATATCTGTTGCTCTTTATGTCGATGACCTCAATTTTATGGGTAACAATGATGAGATGATAGAAAAGTTTAAGGGCACAATGACACGAGAACTTGAGATGACAGATTTGAGCTTGTTGAAGTTTTTTCTCTATTTGAAGGTTAAACAAGGAGATACATGTATTTTTGTATCATATGAGACATATGCAAAAGAAATTTTAAAGAAGTACAAGATGGCAAATTGCAACCTGGTATCAATACCAATGGAACCAGGTGCAAAACTCTCGAAGTTTGATGAAGGAGAACGAGTAGATGCAAGTAGGTATCAAAGTTTGGTAGGAAACCTTCGTTACCTCACATGCACAAGGCCTAATTTTTAATTAGGTATTGGAATTATAATTCAGTTTATGAATGAGCCAGTTTATTCACATTGGAAGGTATTGAAGCGAGTCCTACGATACATCCAAGGTACGGTGTCACTGGGATTGTTCTACCCGAAAGCAGAAGATTACAAGTTGGTTGGTTACTCTGATAGTGATTAGTGCAGAGACATAGACAATCGAAAAAGTACATCAGGATATGTATTCTTTATGGATAACATAACATTTACATGGATTTTAAAGAAACAACTGACCGTGACACTCTCGACATGTGAAGCTGAATATGTGGCAGCATCTTGGTGTATATGTCATGCGATATGACTTAGAAATTTGTTGAGCAAGATGTAGCTAAAGTAACTAGGTGCAACCGTGATTCAAGTTGACAACAAATCATCAATTGAGTTGGCTAAGAACCTAGTGAACCATGAAAGAAGCAAACACAATGATGTTCATTTTCACTTTATCCGAGAACATGTGAAGGAAGGAAGTGTGAATTGTTGCATGTGGCAAGTCAGGATCAAGTTGCAGATATCTTCACAAAACTTCTACCGAAAATACTTTTCGACAAACACAAGAAGATGATTGACATGATGAATGGTATAAGCATTTAAGTTTATGGGGGAAGTTTTTTGAATAAACATTAAATCTTGGTCTTATTTTTAGTGGTTTTTAAATTCAACAGTTGAGTAGATGAAAGGCCAAAAGTTGTGAAAATGAAAGGCCAATAGTTGTTATAAAAGAATATTATAATGCTTATAAATAGATTGCTTATTCCATTGTAAATATGTAATAGTTGTAGAAGCTGAAAAGTGAAATACAACAAAGAAACACAAGAAGAGTGATTTTTTTTTTTTTTTTAAGTATAGTTTCTTGTCACTTCTGGCACATAAAAGAAAATTAGCATGACTGAAATTCTTGTTAATTGATTTTACAAATAAGTCATGTATCATTAATATATGCCCATGGGTGAAGGTAACTTAACTTATTGAAAAATGATGAATGTTTATATGGTTTGTATTCAAATTATTGTCAAACACATTATTTATGGAGGTATTATTAACAAGGTATGCAAATTAGCTTTTACAACTCAACCTCAAACAACAACATCTAACCAAGCTATTGTAGTTATTCAAAATAATAGTCATTAATTTCTAATCGCTCGTTTCAAACAATTCAAAATAATCATTCATTTTATTCATTTCTAACTCCTAGAAATAAACACTTATTTCTAACTTCATCTAATCGAGCTATTATCTACGTCCCCTCTATAAAAAATTATCATCCAAACAAGTTATTAACTGCAACCCCTCTAGAACTATCCAAACACAAACTAGTTATAACTGAAAATTTTAGTCATTTAAAAAAAAAAACTACTCATTTATAATCAATCAAGATAATAAATCTATAATTCAATGTCCAAATATCCTCTAAAAAAAGTATAAAATGCATCATTTAGGCCCCGTTTGATAGTCTTTTTTTTTTCTTTTTCTTTTTTGAAATTTAAGGCTACAAGTACTAATCCAACACATACTTTTCATGACTTTGACATATACATCTTACTTGTGTTTTTAAAAACCAAACTAAAATTTGAAAGTTAAAAAAATAACTTCAAAATAGTTGTTTTGATTTATGAAATTTGACTAGAATTCACATACTTACTTAAGAGAGGATGAAACAAGTATTCAAAGATTTTGGATGAATACAAGTTTAAATTTCAAAAACAAAAAATGAAAAACTAAATAGTTATGAAATGAGACCTTGTTGATTTTTTTTTTTTTTTTTTTGAAATGACTTAAATATTGATTTAATACAGCACAAATTTATTAAAGTATAATAGAAAGTTTAAATGGGGGAATCATAATATTTGAAAGTTCAACAAGTACAAGTAAAATTAACATAAAACAAATCTAAATCTCTAGCTAAGATAAAATACAAGATATCTTTTTTTTTTTTTTTTTTTTTTTTTTTTGAGTACATAAAATACAAGATATCAATTCATAATTTAAATGTCATAAGTGTTTGATAACTATTATTTTGGATTTTTTTTTTGAAGAGTTTTATTTTTTGTTTATGAAATTAAGTTTAAACATTTTTTTATATTTATTTAGCATCCATGTTTTTAAAAAGCAAATCAAGTTTTGGAAATAAACAATTTGTCTTGAAAAGAATGGGTTTTTTTATCAAATAAACATAAATCTAGTGATATTCATACATATACTACAATAAAATTAAAAAAAATATAAAAATAAAATAAATAAATAAATAAATATATATATATATATATATATATATATATAATTCTCATATCATCAATTGTTGTTAAATAATAAGATTTTTTTTTTTTTTTTTAATTTTAGAAAATTGGCTAAATTTTCAAATACATTCCTAAAAACATGAGAATTGAGAAATGTTAACAAAATAAATACAAATTTCCAAAATCAAATATCAAACAATGCCTTGGAATCTAATTAACATTCAAATCTTGTGAGCTATCCCCATTAGTTACAAAACTATTTAATCTTCTCTATATTTTTCAATTTTCAATCATTAAAAATAATCTCAAATATATTTGTTCAAGGGTTTTTTTAAATTACGTTGGAAATTTTTGTGATGTGCTTGGAAAATAAAAGAAAAAAATACACCAAGAAGAGAAAAATTAATGGTCAACAAGTATGTGTACTCATAAAATAAAATAAAAAAATGAGAGAAACTATTTAATTAAAGGATGAAAAAAATATAAATACCAAGAAAAGAGACCAAAATTTTATGAGAGTTAATGGTGAGCAACCCAGGTAAGATCCTAATGTATCATTTAATTCAAACTACATAAAACGTAACATAATTAACAATATTTTATAGCTTTCGAAGGTGTTTTCATCGAACACCCACCTAGAGTTTTGCTCTTGAATCCCCACTCGTTGCCATATCAACAAGACTCAATATTTGTAATTCAATAATTCAAAATAAATCACACATCGATCAAAAGATCAAGAATTCAAATCTCCACCTAAGAAAAAGTCAATATACAATAAAAATAATAATTAGTAACCATAAAAAGAATAATAATTGATAATAATTATATTCCTTACACCTCACTTGCCAATTTGCTATCATAAGCTTTAAAACTCTTGCTTTTTATTTTTCTACCTTGACATTTACATATTGTATTTTTCTAATAAATAGTAGTTAAGAGAGGAAAAAAAAAGCGATCAGTTAACATTAATAAAATTTTAATATTTACTCGATTGGAGCTTCGAGTCTTCAATCCTCTATTTATTTCTAAAAAACATTTATTAATATTGTATTAACATTCGCATCATCTATAATTCGACTTTGTCGATCTCTATTAATATTAAAAAAAGTAAATAAATAAATAAAAAGATGTTATCAATTTCTTTCAAAAAAATTTTAAATAAAGCAAAGAAAAGTTGAACATTTACTTCATACACAATACAACAAGGAAGAGGTCACACATAGACACCCACACCTCTCCCACCATTTCACCTTCCCTTTGCCTTCTTTTTTGGTTTTTCTTTATTATTATTATTATTTATTTTATTTTATTTTTAAATTTCACACCCATTTTTGAGATTCTTGCAGCCTCTTTTTTCTTCCACTGGATTGTACAGATTCTCAATTAATAGCCCTTCTTAATCTCTTCAATTCTGGTTGATTTTGGGCTGCTCTGCTTCTTCTTTATTTTCATTACTCTTTCTTTTTTCTTTTTTTTTCTTTTTATTTTTTTGACTTTTTGAGGCAAAACTCTTCTGGGTCTTTTAGCTATTGCTTCTTTCTGCAATTTCCTTTGTGGGTTTTTTGCAGAAATAGGGTTTTATGCCCAGTTGCTTGTCCCATTTAAAAGCTTGAAGAACAAACCAATCATATATATATACATATTTTTTTTTTTTTTAATTTTTGTACATTTTTTTGAATAAATTTGATTTTTACCCTTTTTATTTTTTTGCTTTTGTAATTTGCTGGAGAAATTTTTAAAAGGAAGAAGGACATGGGCAAGCAAGGGCCTTGCTATCACTGTGGAGTTACAAGTGAGTTCTTGTTTCTCCAGTTTTGGTTTTTCCTTTTTGCCCTGAAATTTGATTCTAATGATTTATTCAATAGACGTTTTGAAAATCGTATTGCGTGCTGCATATATGTCATTTAATTATAGAAGGATCACAATCATGATTCAAGAACACAAGGAACACCTTAAATCAGTAATGAAATTCAAAACTGTGTTTACCTTTTAATTTTCTATTCATATGGAAAGAATTTTCTATGCAAATTTTGTTCTCGTTAGTAATTCAAATCTAATTACTAATGGGATTTGATGATTTCCCCCTCTCCAAACAATTTATACCCTCTCATGTTCTAACTTCTATCATAGCTGCATGTTCTTCGAAATTCATAGGATATCATATTGAGTTTAAATTTAATACTGTCATGTTCCCATTTCTTGTGAGGTGTTTATGAACCCAAAAATGGAGTTTAACTTTCTGTTATGTTTGTAATGCTGACATTTTTATGTTCTGAATTACCTGTCTCCATGAGAATTCATGTGCTTGAATTTGTTGTCAGCTGCCCCGGCTCGTCTCCCATGGCGATGTTTGTTTGGATACTTTTAAGCTATCCCTCTTGATGTCATGATTAAATGTAGTTTCAATTTGAAAACAAGGATAAAAGCTTAGCTTAGCCCTCTTCTAAACATGAATTGACCTCTATGCCTATGTATCATTGGTTGCCTGACAAGCTGTTAAATATGTGCCCCTACCCTCCTGGGTTGCAGCATATATTTTAGAATTTATATCTCATTTGCCCAATCCCCCAATGTATAGCAATCGTTATTGTAACTTATATTAATGATTACATCAAGCTGTGGTTCTCCCAAAAAGTTTCAAATGTCGGAAAGCTGAAACTCAGCAAATGAGAGTTGAGGATGATTGTTCTTGTGGAAGTTTGACTGCGTCGATGGATATCTACTTTAACCAAAGTATGGTTGCCGTTCGAACTTGTTCCAATTCTATAGTTACTAGTTCTTATCGGGCCATCTTAACTTTTTAAGATTAGAGTGTGAAATGGCAATGAAGAAGACAATGAGGGCTAATTGGAAGAGTTGTTTCTTTCATTTAGTTGTTCTTGACTATCATACTACGCACATGAGAACGTTTTCATTGGCTTGAAAACAAATGAGTTTTGCTCGAGGGCGTAAATGACATGCTCAGATTTTGTTTGTTTCATTTAGTTTCAGTTGCGAGTTGCATCATTCTTCATCATCCTCATTGGGATTCTTCATCCTTTATTTCTATAATCTCGCCCAAGTATGCATAGAAGTTAGGCTTCAGAAACTCAATTGAGCTTTGTGATTTGTGTAAGAGGTTTGAATTATGTCATTGTAGTTGCCACATGTCATTTTCATGTTTTCGCGCTGATCTTGTGCTGTTCTTGCTGACACAGAACTTACTAGTAATTGGAGTAACTGTAACACTAGCCCTCGATATATATTTCTATTTGTCTGTAATTTTTCCTGAATAAAATTCAGATGCATTGGGATGCACATTTCCTTCTAAGTTGGATTGGCACAATGTTAAAACCACTTTATATCCATAAGTTTTATGCTGATAAATTTTTTATGCCATGCATATAAATTGCTTTTCCATTAATTTTACAGATTTGCTCCAGACCTTAAAGTGTCTCCTTGAGTATAGTTTGCACAATTTGTTTCAAAATATGCATGTTGCGCTTGCTGCATTAGCTATTTTCTTAACAATAGATCCTAAAGGCAAGAGTTGAAACAGGCACACCACTCTGGCGTAATGGGCCTCCCGATAAGCCAGTGTTGTGCAATGCATGTGGATCTCGATGGAGGACAAAGGGAACTCTTGCAAATTATGCCCCTCTTCATGCTCGAGCTGATTCTGATGAGTATAATGATAAAAGGATCTCTAGGTTGAAGAACTTGTCAATGTCTAAGAACAAAGAAGCGAAACTGCTTAAAAGAAAGCAGTATCAAGATGGAGTTGTGGTTGGGGTTATCCCTGATCACGCTCAGAGCCTCCACAAGCCAGTGGATGAAGATACAAGTAACAGATCAAGTTCTGGATCTGCAATATCGAACTCTGAGAGCTGTGCACAATTTGGTTGTGCGGATGCAAGTGACTTGACAGGTTGGTCAATTATACAGTTGACATGTTATACAAAATAGAACCATTGAGAATTAAAAGTACCTGCATTGGTGAAATCAAAGCAATGGTTTTGTTAGTGTTGAGGATCTCAAATATCCCACATCGGTAAGGTGGGGAGTCCTCCAACCACATATAATACAAGGTGGGCTACTC
>JBBMEG010035140.1:0-21018 GCA_037832605.1 Cyclanthera cordifolia
TGTTTTTAGTTAACAAATTTTAGATCATAAAATTATTTTTAAAGAACTAAAAAGTTAGCAAACACTATTCACCCCCTAGTGTTGCATTTCGATCCTACCTTAGATATATTAATTGGACATTTATTTATTTGTTAATAATATATTGGATATATTATGAAATTATAATTTATTAGATAAATATCAATTAAAAATAAATGGAACAATATATAAGATGTATTGAGTAGAATTTTGAAATCTCCTCCCTTATAAAGTGAAGGAAAATTAATCCATTTTGAATTTTTATTAAATACGAAAGAAAGAGGGAAATCTTTTATTTAATATATTATAATAGCTTCCCTAATATCTTTTGGTATGTAGAGATATTATTTTTTCTTAGTTTAAACTATCCATTATCTACCTTAAATATAAGGCATGAGAGGTCTCATGATCCCACTCTCTTCATTGTCTTCTATCTCTCAAACAGAAAACATTCTCACAATGTGAGTTTTCTTGTTTCTCCTCCATAGTCAGATTTCTGACGAATTATCCTAGCTTTTCTTCTTTGAAGGCTTCCACCAAGTTGTCAATATAGTAAATAAGCCATAACTTAGAAGATAGGAGGAAATGGTTCAAGATCATCTAGGAGAATAGTCGAAGGACTCGTCAGATTAGATTAAAGGCATCATGCAATGTGAGTATGATTTAAACAACATGTCAATCACCTAAGAAAAAACAAGCAGATAATTAAATTGGATTAATTATGTGAACTTTTTTCTTTTTGTAATCACACGCTTCTATAGTGTTAATTGTATACTCGTACCCTCTATTCTCAATGGTTTACTATTTGAATTTTCAATGAAATTTTCTATTTGATATACCGTTTTATAAGCGTGTACTTGCTAAGTACAAAGAGTTTCCTCGCGAGAGTTTGAATGTAAAAAAGAAAAAGAAAAATATGAAGTCAAACTTCATTCTCGCCATGGTCTTTGTCTTCTTTATTTTGCTTGTGGTAAACCTTTAGGAGTTATTTGGATAACATATTTAGAAGATGATTTACCTTGAGTATTCAAATGAAGAATTATTTTGAGTGATTAGAAATAATGATTGCAGTAACAATTCGTTTGGATGTAGATTTCTGTGTAGTAGTTGTAGCCAACCGGTGGTTTGGATGTACATTTCTATGGATGAGCTATGTTTGAATGTAGATTTTAGTAGAGAAGTTACTGGCAATAGCTTGACGTAGATTTTACAAAATAATTGAAAGTATTAGGTGGAGTCGTATGTGTGTGTTTTTTTATTTTATTTATATGGATAATTTTTATATTTTATTTGTACATGATCTTTCATTTTCATTAATATTTATTAGTTTTTCTATTATAATTATTTTTTTTTGGAAGTTTTTTTTTCTTAAAATATCAAATTTATTTAAATAATATTAAACTTCATAATTTGCAAATGTATTCAATTATGTCATATTTATTGGATTGAATAATTATTATCAACTTGTCCTATTGTTTAATTTATAGGTTAGACTATTATTAGTTAAAGCATCACATTTTTAATTGCTCTTCAAAATGGAAATTAAAAAGTGTCAAAATATAATCAAATCATATGATAAGACTTTGGTTAAAATACAAGTTTGGTTCTATTCCAAAAAAAAAGAAAAAAAAAGTACAAGTTTGGTTTGTTTTTTAGTACAAGGTTGGTGGAGTGGACAACAAATCCTACATAAAGAGCATTATAGGTCTGGAACCGACAAGCTTGAACCATAAATTTTAAATTTTTTTCCATTTTGGAATTTAAACTTTCAAAGGTTAAATTTTAGCCTCTATACTCTCAAATTTGTTTCATTTAGGTGTAAAAACTTTGAAATGTTCTATATTAATCCATAAACTAAAAAAAAAAAAAAAAAAAAAAATCAAAACCAGTTCTTATATAATTTTTTAATGTTTTTTTAACAAAATTAACATATTTCTCTATAAATTTTAGAAATATGTTTATATTTTGTATTTACTTGTATTAAAATTGTTAAGATTATTAAATCTAATTTCGTTAATATAAATTACAAATTTACTATAAAAACTAATTTTTGAACCTTTTATTCTATATAATAACTTAATAAAATATTAAGCGCAAAGTTCATAATGATTTGTGTTAGTTCAATAACGAGGTGAATGATTGAATGAATAACTTTACGATTCATGTGTATACGGTAATACAACAAAATTTATAATGTTATGTATACATAGATAATAAAATCATATACAATAAATTTTTATTTTATTTAATAACTTAATAGAATTATTAATTAAATATCAAACTACATTTAATTAATAATGTTCGTAGGCGAACATAAAAAATTAATAATTGTTTTGAAATGAGGAGTTATTTTGAGTGATTTAGAAATATGACTGTTCACACGAGATTTCAACAGATGAGTAGAAATGAGATCCGTGTAAATGAATTTTGAATCTTTATTGATTTGAATATGTGCGCGTGTTACAATCTCTAATATTTGTCCTCTGATTCATATCGGATTGAAGAAGCCTCTAAAGGCTTATGGATTTGATTTGTTGGATGTTCTGAATTCTGGATTGTTGGGCCGAAAGCTCTAGAGTTTCTGAGTCTTTTGTCTTGTTCTCAATTCCCGGGTCCTCTGTAAATGAGGCAGAACTCTCTATTTATAGAGTTCTGATGTACTTGTGGGCTTGTGCTTTTTGGGTTTACTACATGGATTAAGGCCTAGCCGCCTAAAATCCAAAACAAAGCAACATTAGGAATAATTATAGATTTGTATTTGACCCAATATTTAATTGGATTTATTTGTAAATGATGTAGCAATTTATTATTGACTGAAATTTCTCAGTCAACATTGACATTATTTTGAGTGATTAGAAATAAGAAGTTATTTTGAGTGATTAGAAATGAGAAGTTATATTGAGTAGTTACAATAGCTCTTTTGGATGTATTTTTAGAGATAAATTTGTAAATCCTCATTTCTAAATACACCTAAATCCAACATTCAAACACCCCGTTAGATCTTATTCTTGTCAATTTTTTAGATTTTTTTTTTAATTCAACAATTATTGGATATCAGACTAGACCTCATAATCTCTTAATTATAAACATACATATGCCAATTTTAAATTATTATTTTTAAGAGAATTTTTCTTATTTGATGACTATTTAATTTTGTTTTTCATATACGATAATTATGAATATCCCTCTATTACATTAAGTTTCTTTATCAAAAAATATATACACACACATTTTCGAAACATAAGTTGAACATAACAAAAGTAATATTTGTATGTTGTATTTTACAAAAAAAAAAAAAAAAAAAAAAAAAAAAAAAAAAAAAAAAAAAAAATCTTAAGATTTTTTCATTCATTACACACGTACAAAGATTTTCTAATTGTTATATATCTCTTAATTCTCTTAGAAAACCATTAAAATTGATTGACATCGTGATCATGTGACTACAAATCAATGAACTTAGAAACAACATTTAAATTTGATGGAAATCTACATGTTCAATCAAAAAAATCTAAACTTGAAATGTATAACATTAAAAACTACAAATTAAATCTTATATTGACCAATGATTTTCTTTTTCTAATTCAATAATATTTGGAAGTATGAATTTTAAACATGATTAACTTTTTTTTAATACTAGCATGGTAATGTATATATGTACATATAATTTATGCATTATTAAGATTAATGTTTGGATTTTTGTGAAGGAAAGGAAATGATAGTAAGAAGTGTGGAAGAGTAACAGAAATGTGAGAAAGTGTTACCGCTATCTACATCAAGATCATGCTTTGATGTAATGTACAATTTATTTTGTCAAAATCAATTTCAATTCACCATTATTGGATTTTGTTTAGCTGTTCATACTTGTCGTTGTACCTATCCTTGTTGATACAGGTACACTTTTATTTCATGCATGCTTAAACTACATATTAATAGTAATAACAATAAATTGAGTCTTATTTTTTTTAAAAATTCTACGGATGAATGCTCGAACCAACATACATTTCAACAATCCACTAGATCACAGCAATTCAAAATCGCTATATTTTGTTGATAATTAAATCTTTAGGGTATAAAATCCTAGATAGATGGTACTGATAAGTCAACTTTCGATAAGTTTCTTATCATTCAGTCAACTCTTTGTAATTTGTTTGAGTACTTTTAATCATATTCTCTTCATTCATACTATGTTTTTTTTTTCTTTTTTATCATTTTTAAATGAATAGGTGATCAAATAATTTTGAAAACGTTGATAATATGACAAACAATAAATAAGACTAATCATTGATCATTAAAAATTTACATCATATGACAAGTCAAAATTTTCAACTAGATTTTCTGAATAATTGTGTATACAATCAATATTTTAACTTGATATTAATAATAAATACCACATTTTTCGAAAAAATAACTAAAATTTCATTCAAATAATAGTAGAATAGTTTGATGATTCCCTTTAAAACAATGAAACATATTAGCTAAATAAAGTGTGAAAACAATAAAAGATTACCTAAGTTTAATGCAAAAATAAACTACTCAAAATCGTGTATTATCTTTTGAGTTTTCTTCAACCAACCAACACACCATGTTTCAATATCTAAAAACTATTTATAATAAAGGTTGAATATAGAATACTTAGTACGGATCTCTTTTACAAAGTATATAATCATGTAATTAGGTACACATAAATTGAATCATACAAACACGTGCATAAATAATATCACTTAAATTTTGAATAGCTTAACTGGCCTTAACCTCTTCACAACACACCTTAAAGTAACATGAATTTATAAAAGTAACATTATTAATTTATTATCTAGATGGGATATAGATGCCTCCTTATTGGGACTTACTAGCCAACAATATAAACATGAGATATGAGCACTTTGTATTTAAAGGGTAAAGTCATCTTTTAGACCTATAACGGGGAATCAAGTAATTTGGCCTCCACTGTTCACTCAAGCCCGTGTAGTCGTGCTCTCTTTGTCTGTTTCCATTCGAAGAACGTTGATTCAAGCTCCTCATTTCACCTTCCATTGGTTGAAAATATGTTTTCACAATTTGTGTTAACGTCGTTCGTCTCGTTTCGGTTAGTGTGCTTTCATCTGTGTCCAAGTCAAGCGATCAACACCGTCGAGGCAAAAGAGTAAGACTTCAGTCAGGGTTCAAGCTACATGTTTCATTTGTTCGATTAGCCCGAGTTCGTTCGTGTCAAAGTGAGGCAAGCAACGTCATTTCAATTTTTGTACACACACTTGCATTGTGCTTTTGTCCAAGAAAGACACGATGACAGAGCTACAAATTATGCATTTACGCCACGTTCGTCTTTGCACGAGTGCCATTTATTGCTTTCTTTGAGTCGAGACCTCTTCACGCCTCACGTGGCCCTTGCTTGGTCAAGTGCCATCATCTACATGCTTATGTGCTCATGCTTTGTTTCACACGGTGCCACTAGTGGCCGAGATTAAATTTCCAACTTTGTATATTATGGTTATTTGGTTGCTCATAGTTTTTTGTTTCTTGTTTAATGTGCAGGTTGTGTTTTTTTGTATTATAGCGATTCAAAGTTTGCAGTATAGCATTTGGAGGATTTGTGGTTGGGTTTCAAAAGTTCTAAACTCGCGGATTTCGGCTAAAATAAGTGACTCTTACCCCCTTCTCGAGATTTTGCGATTAATATATGAGTTTTTCTAGTTATAGTCTATTTACGAATTGTCATAGTATGATGTTGTGACTAATTGTATGATGATACGTCTAGTTGTATTGTGAAGCATATATCATGATTGTTTTGTGTTTTTGATATCTTGACTAGGATGAACATATAGAGATTTGCTTCGTAGATATATGTCTCGATATGTATAAGTTCATGTGTCCTACATGATTATTGATGTCACACACACACACACTATATATATAATATATTAAAATATTTTATTATTCTTAAAGAATTTTCTTGTTCAACAAACGTTTGTATGCACCATTCCGTTGTTTAAAAAATATTTTTTTACATGTAGGGCAATGAAAGTCATAACAAATGAGTTATTCAATACAAAAGAGACATTTACAAAACAAAATAATAATATATGTGTCTAAATGAATTTTTAATCAAGTCGCTTTGGCCGAGTGGTTAAGGCGTGTGCCTGCGTACATGGGGTTTCCCCACAAGAGTTCGAATCTCTTAGGCGACGATTAACTTTTTGATTTTGTTTCAGAAACAATCTCATTTTACGTTGAATGTTAAATTGAGTTTGTTAGGCTCTCCCTATGCAAGGATAAGTTCGAATAACCCTACAAACCGTAACAACCAACTGGATTGTGTTAGATTATCAATTTATCCCAAATATATAAAATTTTAATAGTTGAATTTATATAAAATGAATTTGGGTTAACCTGAACTAACTCAGAGTTATTATTATATAAAACTTAATTTTATATGTGTTTATTTATTATTCTTTTTAGACTTTTTACTCAAACTTTTATAAAAATATTGTTCGTAACATAATCTAAAATGAAGTGAAATTGTTAATGAAAATATAAAGGTCGAACTAAAAATAAAAATAACAATTTGATGAACTCAACTTAACCCAACCTAAAAACATAAAACTTAGTTACTCAAACACATAGAGTTGGATGAGTTGGTAAGTTCATGATCAACCTTAAATTTTTAGTTGGACGAGTTGGTAAATTCATCAAACTAATGTATTCAACGGTCCAACACAAAATATAAACAACAAAATAGAAATATCAAAATGCTTTACAGAAAAAAAAGAAGGAAAATTGCACAAACCACCCATAAAGTATGATATTTGTAACAATTAAGTTCTTAAACTTTTAACTTGAGCAATTACCTCCCCTAAAGTTTGAAAAGAGTAATTAACACCTTTTAAGAAATTTTCACATGTGTGAAGAGGGTAAAATTATATATATATAAAAAATTGTTGGGTTACTGTTAGCGGTACCGTTTGAAATTTTATATTTAATGTCAAACTAATAATTAATATGATATTTTATGTCAAGAAAAAAAATGATTCGATTTTTTTGATAATTAATCATTTTTTTAATCTTCTTGAGAAAATTATTATAATATTGAAAAGACACATTAATTAACAAATATACACACATTTTAAAAAACCCATTAGTTTACAAATTTTTTGTGAATTTCTCTAGTTATAGACTTGTAGAGAGACAAAAGAAAGACTAAATATTTTTTGGATAATTTTATCCTCTTCACACATATGAAAATTTCTTAAAATTAACTTAAATGTGTTAATTGCAAAACTTTTCAAACTTAAGAGGAGGCGATTGCTCAATTGAAAGTTTAAGAACTTAATTGTTACAAACATCATATTTTAGGGGTAGTTTAAGCAATTTTCCAAAAAAACAATCTCAAACTATTAAGATAAAATGATACTTTAAAGAAATATTGTTAGTAGATGAAAATTTATTATTCGAAAACTATATATGTGTTGATGCCTAAAAATGGTCAACGGATATCCACAATACAATTTGTATTAACGAGGATGAGAAACCTGCAAAAAAGAACAACTTTAGGACACACCAGTGTGGTGTGAGTAGCAGAGCCTCCGATGCTAAGTTAGTAAGAGTTTAGAAGAGTAATTTAGAGGACTTTTAGAACTTAGAGCGACTTAAGAATATTTAGCGTAGTTTTGCTTAAGATTCGCCTCCCTTGAAATGGAGAATGATCTAACTTCTTATAGAAGTCGGTTTCGTAACCGCTGCAGCTCACTTATGAGCGGCTTAATGACCGACCATTGGAAATGTCCTCATTAAGCCAAAAATGAATACCAGCGTAACTCCTGATCGTTACCCTATGAAGGTGTAACGACTTTTACTCACGAGTTACTTAGACTCGGTTAACCTTCACAAATCCTCACATCCACGGTCGACCCCTTAGGGGTGCAGCCCTCTCGTTGTAACCTTAAGATGTTACGGGGTGCAACGTCTCTAAGCGTTACTAGGACTTGGTCGACTCGTCTATATGAGAGTCATAACCTCCACGACCAACCCACTCGGGCTGGCCCACTCGATGTTACACTAGGACGCCACATGATGCAGCGTCCCCAAAAGTTACTTGGACTAGGGCGACTCGTCCACATGAGAGTCCTAACCTCCACGACTAACCCAATCGGCGTAATTCCTTGTCGTTATCAGCAGATCCAGTCGTTTCTTGGACTCGGTCGACTCTAGAGAAGTCCTAACCTCCACCGCTTTCCTCTTAGGGGTGTTCGCTTTCTTTTGCCTAACCTGAGAGTGTCGATGCTACAAGGGTAGACCCCTAGGGGGTCGAGGCCTTCCTTGGCGTCCTAGAGGGGCCGAACTTACATGGCCGACCCCTTGGGGATTGTGGCCTCAATTTGACCGACCCCCTGGGGTTATGGCCTCCATTTGGCCGTCTCGGGGGGTCGACATAGACTTGGCCGACCCCCTGGGGTTGTGGCCTCTATTTGGCCGACCCTCAGAGGGCGGTGTTAGCTTGGCCAACCCCCGGGGGGTCGACATGAACTTAGCTGACCCCTAGGGGGGTTGTGGCCTCCATTTGGCCGACCTTAGGTGGGGTCCTGGCCTTGTCTGAGTATTTCGAGATATTTTGGCCTATAACATTACCCCTACTCTTCATTTTTCGATCTCTCGAAGTTGTCGGATTTTGAAGAGTAGTTAGTCATTTGCCCTTTCCAATGATTCGTGATGTTAAAGAGTAATCTCTTTATGTCTTATGTCTTATGGGAGTATTACCCCAAAATTTTACTTAGGTCATATCCTTTTTAAGAATATATTTTCCTAAATAATATCCAAAAAGTAATACTTTTTTAAGGTTATAGAAAATATTTGTTCCAAGAATAATTATATTAAAAATGTCATATTCTTATTTCTAAGAATATCTTTTTCTAGATACTATTTATATTCAAAGAAAAAATCAACTTCTCTTTCAAGGAACATATTTTATCTTAGATATTTTCCATAACTTATCTTTTCCATAAAAACACCCTTCCAAAACTTCACCTCCTTTTTTAATCCCTTTGGCCGAAAATTACCTCTGAGCTAGAATTTTCTATTTTTCCAAAGTGCGGGAGAAGACTCGCTTTGCCTTTTGAATTTTTTTGAAAGCATCCGCCGTCACTCTCCTTTTTGATAAGTACCCTCCTTTTTCAGACTTTATGCTAGTGAGTAGGTGTATTTTTGAAAGTTTTACCTCTTACTTGGGCACTTTTTCGATTTTTCACCTCTCATGCATGTATGTCTGAATTTTGGGATTATTTAGGCTCTTTTGACAAAGACTTGCCCGTTTGTGTACTCCTTCTAACCTTAGACTACTTAGGCACTTTTTACAAAAGTCTTGTCTGTCTAACCGTTTTTCAAAATTTTTAGGCTACTTAGGCACTTTTTACAAAAGTCTTGCCCGTCTAATCGTTTTTCGAAATTTTTAGGCTAGTTAGGTACTTTTTACGAAAGTCTTGCCCTTTTTAGTACTCCTTCAAACTTTAGGCTACTTAGGCACTTTTTACAAAAGTCTTGCTCGTCTAATAGTTTTTTTAAAATTTTAGGCTACTTAGGCACTTTTTACAAAAGTCTCGCTCGTTTTATAGCGCCTTTCGAAACTTATAGGTTACTTAGGCTCTCTTTTTCAGAGATTTTCCTTTTTCTAACCTCGCTATTCGGAGATAATTCTTTACCTTTGCTCTTATGGATCCTTCATCTAATTACGAGACCGAGTCCCGCCACATTCGTGCTTTCTTCTCTCTTAAGAGGACTCGGCAAAAAACTCTGGCAGTAGGCTCGGGATCTCAGCTGGTCGCATCCGTTCTGACTAAAAAGGACTTAGATCATCTTAGGACCTATTACTTTTTCCTTCTGAGATTACCCTTCGACTTCCACTAGCCTTGGAGACGTACACCCGACCTCCTCTGGTCGAGGTGGCGCTTTATACCACAATGTTCGACAGAGGGGTCCGGTTGCTCATTATACCTTCTCTTCAAGAGTTCTTAGGTATGGTTGGGTTGGCTCCAGCACAGCTGACTCCCAATGCTTGACTGTCTTTTTTCAGTGCTCACAACCTCTGAGTCTACACCGGTTTCGAGGGTTCCTTCAGCGCCACAGACCTTCTTTCACTATACCGCTACTGCCAGTACTTCGACGTTACGGTGGGTTGTTACCTTACTCCCAGAAGCAAACTTTCTCCCTTTGTGGCATGCCCCAACATTTAGAAGGGGTGGAAAAAATGATGGTTTTTCTCTAGAAGACCTTGGGCAGCTCTAGGTGCCAAAGCTTCACTGGCAGTTCCCACCGCCTTTGGAACATACAGTACATCTTTCTTCGTCTTTGCACGTTTACCTTTTGGCACTGTCTTCACGTCTTTTTGTTGTTTCCAGTGCATAGGAAGTTAATTCCCCACTCTTGGGTATTGAAGTTCGACGAGGTTGTTATAACCTACCATGAGGAGGTCACTCGGAGCACGCAGTACTTATCTACCGATTCATTGGCGCTTTACAACCTTATTCCAGATTTAGCAATGTCGGCTGACTCGGATTCAGACTCACCTGTCCCACAAGGGGATTCACTCCAAATATGCAGCTCGCTATTTTAAATTCACATGATTTGAATATTAGAAAGGTCGACATACTGTTTTTACCCATGTCCAGCTGCCATAGACTATAAGCCTTCGCTGAGGCGCGCCTTTGATGGCAGTGACCCTGCCAGACTTCTCGCCCCTTCACTAGGCCTACCACCAACGACACGGTGGACCTAACTTCGGGGGGTTGTCTCCTTCCATCTGGTAAAGACGGAGACCTTCCCATTCTTAAGGTTCTAGAGGACTTAGACATCGGGTCAGACCCGGAGCTTGACAAACCCAGTCTTGGATTTGACCATGCCCCTTCTCAAGCTCGGACTAGCTCTTGCATGTCTCAGACGCCTTTATGCGGCCTTCCTCCTGGATTCGACTCTTATCTTCTGTCAGATCCATACCGTCCTACTTTGGACGTAGTGGAGGAGAAAACCTTAGCCTCCAATCTTTGGAGTGAAATGGAATCTTCTTCGACTCCCTTTTCCTAAGGAGACGCCTCCCATGTCTTAATAGAAGGGACCCGTTTGATGCACGAGGTATAATAACTCCACTTTTTTATAGTCATTCGTTTATCTAAGTATGTAGGCTAACTTTTTACCTTTATACTTGTAGGCCTTTATGCACTTTGCCTCGACTTCCCGTCACCTTTCTTTGGACCGCCACACCCGCTCTTCTTTGTCCACTAACTTTGATAAGCTTAAGTGAGAGCTGACACAGGTTCGAGAGGCTCAGCGAGTTTTCGAGGCTGCCTTAGTCGACCTTTGGACTTCCGCCGAAGTGGCCCGAAGTCTTGCTATCCGTACATACCAAGAGGGTATGTCTACGATCGCTCGCCTTCGCCGAGAGTTGGGTTTTGCTGAAGGGAAGCTGAAGAACGCCACTTACTTGGCTCACATCGTGAAAGGTTGTCTTGCCTTCATGAGTTTAGAGAATAACGATGGTGAGGCTGTCATCGGTTGGTCATTGGACCGAATTCAGGAAGAAGTTAGCACTGTGGAGAAAGTCGTCGACCCTTCCTTGCCAGCCTTCGAATCCGGACTTCCAAGTGATCCAGCACAAGCTACTTGCTACGACTCTCACATTTTCCAAGCGTGCCTGAAAAGAGTCAGGCCATTGTAGCTAGAATAGCTCCTGCCTAAGTCGGACTCAACCGACAAACTTCCACTAGGCGCAGCTCCGAGGGGCCTTGATGACTATCTTTTTGTTGCCTTTATTTTTTGAAGCATTTTACTTTGCCAACTTTATCTTTCCTTTAGGTTGTAACACAGAAATTTTTTAACTTTGAATGAATAATAGCTCTTGATTATTTCCTTGCTTACCCCTAATTTAAGTTTATGACAACATCAATATAATTAAATTAAGATAGCATTTTGAAAGAAGGAGAAGATAATACTTTACTTTATTCATTGACAACTTGAATTACATTATATTGAAAGTACTTTTTCAAGTGTTTAGCAATCCAAGGATAGAGGATCTTATTCCCGTCTATGTCTTCAAGGTAATAGGTGCCTCGTTGTGCCACTTTGGCGACCAGGTATGGTCCTTCCCAATTTGGCCCCAAGACTCCACTGTTGAGTTCTTTGGTGTTTGGCATCACCCTTCTCAACACTAAGTCGCCCACTAGGAAGCGCTTTGCCTTTACTCGAAAGTTGTAGAACTTGGCAATTCCACTATTGTACAGTGCAACCGTTATGTAGGTTGTGTCACTTTTTCTTCCTGGAGATCTAGGCTCATCCGTAGGTGTTGGTCATTTTGAGTTGGATCAAAAGACTTTTCACGCATGGATGTGAGTCCTATCTAGACCAGAATTACTGCTTCCGTCCCAAATGCTAGCTAGTAGAGGTTTCGCTTGTTGACGTCCTAGGTGTGGTGTGGTACGCCCACAACACTTATGAGAGTTCTTCCACCCAAGACCCCTTCAAGCTTTCAAGCTTGGTCTTTAGGTTCTTCTTGATGATCTTGTTTACTGCCTCCACTTGCCCATTGGCTTGTAGGTGAACTGGTGAGGAGAAGTTATGTTGAATCTCTAGCTCAGAGTAGAATTGTTGGAAAGCGTGGTTGTCAAACTCCTTTCCATTATCATTGATAAGGGTTTGAGGTATCCCAAATCAGCAGACTATACACCTCCAAATGAACTTAGTCACCTTCTTTTCAGTGATAGTTGTCAAGGCCTCGTCTTCAGCCTGCTTGGTGAAGTAATCCACTGCTACCACCGCGAACTTGACTTGGCCTCGCCCAACTGGTAAGGGTCATATAAGGTCTACCCCCAATTGTGCAAATGACCATGATCCCATCATGCTAGTAAGAACCTCGGGCGACTGTCTTTGGATGGTAGCGAATCTCTGGCACTTCTCGCATGCTCGAGTCTACTTTTTGGAGTCTTCGGCCATAGTCAACCAAAAGTAACCTTGCCTGATAAACTTCTTGGCTAGGGACCTTGCCCCTTCATGGTTGCCACATACGCCTTCGTGCACTTCCTGCATTGCATAAATGGCCTTGCTAGGGTCTAAGCATCTAAGGAGAGGTAAAGAATACCTTCTCCTGTACAGCTTATCTCCCTGCACCATGTACTTGAAAGTCTTTAACTTAAGTCGTCGAGCGTCTTTCTTGTCGTCTGACTCATTCCCCTCCTCTAAGTATTCAAGGAAATGGGTCATCCATGTTGTTGGCGAGATCTGGGTTGTCTCGCTAATTTCGTGCAACAGCTAGGTGGTGATGCTAGACTTGTCTAGGATCTCTACTGGCACGGCCCTGGCCACCTTGGTTTCGTAGGAAGCAGCTAACTATTTCAAGGCATTAGCGTTAGCGTTTTGGGACCTAGGTACTTGTTGGATTTGTACCTCTACAGGTGTCGCTCGCCCCTTAGACAACCTCACCTAGCACTAACTCTTCTTTGATAGATTTCATCTTTGTGGCCCCTACCACCGTAGAGCTGTGTTGTAGCAATCCCTCGAAGACAGATATTCTCCTCGTATTTGCCCCACTCCCATGGGAGTAGAGAACTTCATCACCTAGTGGTAGGTCTACGCGACCGCCCTTAACCCATGTATCGTGGGTCTTCCTAGTATCGCTTTGTAGGCGGAGTTGTCGTTCACCACCAAGAAATTTACAAAGTAGAGGACTATGTTGTCCCCTTCGCCAAAGGTTACCAAGAGCTCGACTTAACCTTCAGGAGTCAGAGTGCTTCCACCAAATCCGACTAGGGGTGTCGTATTCGGCTTAATCCATTCTCTTCTCAGCTTCATGGAGTCGTAAGCTTTTAGTAATAGTACATCCACCGAACTACCTCCGTCAATGAGATTCTCCTGACGTAGATGTTGGACACGGTCAGGGACACCACTAAGGCGTCATTGTGCAGCTGGTGTATTGTTGCAGCCTCAGCGGTAGTGAAGCCAAGTTGCTCGTCCACTGCTGTCATTACTTGCATTTCTTCACCCCTAGCACGTCTCTAGCTTGTCTCACTTTTTATTTTTGACTCCGGTTGGACTCCCCTCCAGCCGTCCCTCCAACGATGGTTCTGATTTCTGGTGACGGTGGTGATCTTTCACCTCCCCTTTTTCTTGCTAGAGGACTCGGACGTCTTTCCACCTCTTCCACGTACTTGTCCAATCATCCTCTTCAGATGAGGGACTCTATGAACATCTTTAGGTCGTAGCAGTCTGAGGTCGCGTGACCGTGATCCCTATGAAATAGGCAGTATTTTCCCTTATTTCTCTTATTGGATCCCGTCTTGATTCGGCTCGACCACCTTAGCTTCTCCTTATCTTGAATCTCCATCAAGATATGCTCTAATGGAACCGCCGTTGGGGTGTATTTTTCGAACCGGCTAAGTGGTACCCTATTTCATTCGGTCTTTTCTTTTTTCACTAAGCGTTCTTCCGCCCTTCACTTTCGCGACTCTTTGTAGTTGGACTCACGACGACTTGTCGACTTCTCACGCTCTGAATGGAGCGCTTTCTTTCTGTGCCTCCTCGGGAGTTGACCAGCTCCCTTGCACTCATGTACTTTTGCGCCTTAGTTAGCAGCTCGACATAAATGAGTGGAGCCTTCTTCCTTAGTGACCATAGAAACTTCTCATTCTTGAGTCCGACTACGATCGCTACAAGAGTCGTATTATCGGCATACCCTTCGACTTGTAGCGCCTCGTTGTTGAAGCGTGTTATGTACTCCCGAAGGGTATCTTGGCTTTTTTGCCTCACGATCAGTAGATGGGTGACTAACTTTTTCTGATCTCGCCCACCCAAGAATTGGGTGACGAAAGCTCTAGCTAGCTCTCTGAATGAGGCAATAGACTTGCGCTTGAGCTGCCTGAACCATCTTCTGGCCGCTCCTAAGAGCGTAAATGAGAATGCTCGGCACTTGATCGTGTCTCGGACTCCATGGACTTTCATCCATGCCTGATAGGAATCTAAGCGTTCAATGGGATCTATTGATTTATCATACTTATTGATCATCAAGAGCTTAAACTTCGTTAGGACGGACTTCTACATGATTTCATCAACGAAGGGAGGGTCGACATGGTCGACTAGCCTGTCTAGGTCTAGTCCGCTTTGGTCCTGCGTTTTCTTCATGCTCCCCAACTGATCTTGGAGAAGGCGAAGCTGAGCTAACCAAGGTTGATTCTCCGCTTCGTTGTGTCCCGCCTCTCTTCGGCGTTGGTTGAGTACATCCTTGAGATCTGCTCTCAAGTCTAATCCTGTCGTCCGGGCACTTGGAGTTCTTGAGGGATGTTGGGTGGATGACCTACGGGTGGTACTCTACGGCTGGCTACTCATGACTGACTGCGTTCTGGAAGACTCTTCAATTTTGGAACCAATCCTCTAGTGAAATGAGTGCTCCCTCCTCCAATCATTACCCCCAGTCAAAATCGTTTGACCGGTCTTTGCTATCAGGAAGGAGACTTTCTCGGAGCCTCCGTGGCTGTGGCTTTCCCTTTGGCAGGGTCCCCAACCAAAGGCGCTGACTTCTTTGTCGCAACCTTTTCTTTAATAGGTTGTTGCCTCGCCGCCCCCTACGGTGCTTGCAGATTTTCAGCAACGGCTGTCTGAGCCAGAGGAGGTTGTCGGAGTGACTCCACCAGACGACTCAAACTCTCCGTCATTCCTTGCACTTGTTCCTCCAAAGCTGCAAACTTCCGATCGGCACCCTCAGGTTCTTACCTAGTTACCGCACCCTCAGGATCCAGGTGGTTAAATTTTGAGTTGGACGAGTTGGTAAATTCATCAAAGTAATGTATTCAACGGTCCAAAACAAAATATAAACAACAAAATAGAAATATCAAAATGTTAAAAAAAAAAAAAAAAAGGAAAATTGTACAAACCACTCATAAAGTATGATCTTTGTAACAATTAAGTTCTCAAACTTTTAATTTGAGCAATTACCTCTCCTAAAGTTTGAAAAGAGTTACAATTAAAACCTTTTAAGAAATTTTCACATGTGTGAGGAGGGTAAAATTATCAAAAAAAAAAAAAAAATCTTGGGTTACTGTTAGTTGTACCATTTGAAATTTTATAGTTAATGTCATACTAATAATTAATATGATATTTTATGTCAAGAAAAAAAAATGATTCGCTTTTTTTGATAATTAATCATTATTTTTAATCTTCTTGAGAAAATTATTATAATATTGAAAATACTCGTTAATTAACAAATATACACACAATTAAGAAAAACTCATTAGTTAACAAATTTTTCATGAATTTCTCTAGTTATAGGCTTTTAGGGAGACAAAAGAAAGACTCAATATTTTTTGGACAGTTTTATCCTCTTCACACATATAAAAATTTCTTAAAATTAACTTAAATGTGTTAATTGCAAAACTTTTCAAACTTAATGGGAGGTGATTGCTCAAATTGAAAGTTTAAGAACTTAATTGTTACAAACATCATATTTTATGGGTGATTTGTGTAATTTTCAAAAAAACAAAAAATCTCAAACTATTAAGATAAAATGATACTTTAAAGAAATATTGTTAGTTGATGAAAATTTATTATTCGAAAACTATATGTGTGTTGATGTCGAAAATGGTCAACGGATATCTGCAGTACAATTTGTATTATCAAGGACGAGAAGCCTGCATAAAGAACAATTTTAGAACGCACCGGTGTGGTGTGAGTCATAGGGCCTCCGATGCCTAAGTCAGTAAGAGTTTAGAAGAGTAATTTAAAGGACTTTTAGAACTTAGAACGACTTAAGAATACTTAGCATAGTTTTGCTTAGAATTCGCCTCCTTAAAAATAGAGAATGATCTGACTTCTTATAGCAGTCGGTTTCGTAACCGCTGCAGCTCACTTATAGGCGGCTTAATGGCCAGCCGTTGGAAACGTCCGTCATTAAGCTGGCCGGCGTAACTCCTGACTGTTACCCTTTAGAGGTGTAACGACTTTGACTCAAGAGTTACTTGGATTTTGTCAAACTTCGCTGGTCCTCACCTCCATGGCCGACTCTTTAGGGGTGCAACCCTCTCGTTGTAACCTTAGGAAGTTATGAGGGTGCAACGTCTCCAAGCGTTACTTGGACTTGGTCTACTCGTCCACAGAAAAGTCTTAACCTCCACGACTAACCCACTCGGGCTGGCCCACTCTAACAATCTCCTTAGAGGTCACCTTTGGACTCGGTCAACCCTACGGGTCCTCACCTCCACGACCAACCCGATGTAACCTTGGGACGCCGCGAGGTGCCGCCTAGTCGATGTAACCTTGGGATGCCGCGAGGTGCCGCCTCTCCATGCGTTTCTTGGACTCGGTTGACTCTTAGGAAAAAGTCCTAACCTCCACGACCAACCCACTCAGGCTGGCCTACTTGAAGTAACCCTAGGACGCCACGGGGTGTAGCGTCCCCAAACGTTACTTGGACTCGATCGACTTGTCCACAGAAGAGTCCTAACCTCCACAACCAACCCACTCTGGCTGGCCCACTCGGCGTAACTCCTGGCCGTTATCAGCAGATTCAATCGTTACTTGGACTCGGTCGACTCTACGGGAGTCCTAACCTCCTCGGCTTTCCCCCTAAAGTGTGTTCGCCTTTTTTTTCCGAACCCAAGAGGATCAAGGCTACAATGGCCGGCCAGTCGAGGCCTTCCTTGACCGACCCTTAGAGAGACCGGACTTACATGGCCAAACCCTAGGTTGTCAGGATGATCCATTTGTGGAGGAGTTTGAATGCAGTGTTGTAGATGAATTATTGGATAGATTTGTTATTTTTCAAGAACAGTAATTTTACTTATTTATATATTATTCACGACCATTACTGAAATATAAATGAACACAAAATTTTGACGATATAAATAATACAGATTTTAAATTTGTTTAACTAATTTAAATAAACATATATATTATTTTAAGTTAAAAAACCAATTGAGAATAATTTAAATTAGTGATATTAAGGAGATGAAACAAGATAATTAAAAATTTTAAAACAAAAAATAAAAATGATAATGAAATTATTTTTGATTTTAAATAAGAAGTATATTTTTAAAATACCATGCGATTGTGAATAATTTCTAATTAATTAGTTAAAAATTAATGATATTAAATAGGTGGACAAAAAAGAAAATTTTGATTGAAATTTTTTTTATCAGATAATCATTAATTTTAAATTACGAATATATTTTATAAATTTTTATTTTTATTGAAAATTTCTCTCATTTTACTATTTTTTTTTTTCATATATGATATATATATATATATATATTCATAACATTAGTTGGACCTAACAAAAGTAATATTTAAACGTTGTATTTTACCAAAAAGAAAACTAAAAAAAATCTCTTAAGAAAGTTTAATCAATTAGATATATGCAAAAATTTCCTAATTGTTATATCTCTTAATTTTTTTAAAAAACATTAAAATTGATAGACAACAATATCATGTGACCTCGAATTGTAGTTAATTGATTGAACTTAGAAACATCTTGCATTTAAATTTGATGGAAATCGACATGTCCAATCTAAAAATCTAAACTTTAAATGTATAATATTAAATATTCGCATGTGATTTTCTTTTTCTATTTCAGTCATATTTCAAAGTATGAGTTTCAAACATTTTTAAATATTTTTAATAGTAGCATCATAATGTATCTATGTATAGTTTATGAATTTTTAAGATCAATGTTTGGTTTTGGTGTAGGAGAGGAAATGATGATAAAAAGTGTGGAAGGGCAACAATAATGTGAGAAAGTGTTATCGCTATCTACATCAATACTATGCTTTGATGTAATGTGTACTTTATTTTGTCGAACTCAATTTCAATCCACCATTATTGAATCTTGTTTAGGTGTTCATACTTGTCGTTGAATCTATCCATGCTGATATATTTACAACTTCATTTCATGCATGTTTAAACTACATATTAATAATAATAATAAGGACTATGAGGTCACGGGTTCGAATTCCCCACCCCTAATTGTTGTAATCTCAAAAAAATAAATAATAATAATAACAATAAATTGAGTCTTATTTGGGATTTCTTTGTACCGATGAATGCTCGAACCAATTTACATAAATTTAAACAATCCAATAGACAATAATCGAAACTTACTATATATATTTTGTTGATAATTAAATCTATATGGTATAAAATCCTAGATAGATGGTGTCGATAAGTCAACTCTCGATGAGTTTCTTACCATTAAGTCAAATGTTTGTGATTTACTTGAGTACTTTTAATCATATTCTCTTTGAACAATATTTTTTATTGTTTTTAACTGAATATATGGTTCTTAAATAATTTTGAAAACGTTGATAATATGATAAACAATAATAAGACTAATCATTGATCGTTAATATTTACATTTTTATTTTCTGAATAGTTGTGTATGTAATAAATATTTAAACTTTATATTAAAAACAAAAACCACATTTTTTTAAAAAATAACTAAATTTTCATTAAAATTAAATAATAATAAAATAGTTTGATGGTTCCTTTTAAAACAATGAAACTAAGTCTAACGCGGAAATTTACGACTCAAGATCGTGTGTGATCTTTTAAGTTTTCTTCTACCAACTAGCGCACCATGTTTCAGTACCTAAAAAAATATTTATAATAAAGGTTGAGTATAGAATACTCAATAACGATCTCTTTCACGAGGTATTCATGTAACTAGGCATACATAAATTGAATCCTACATATGCATAAATAATATCACTTAAATTTGCGTAGCCTTACTGGCCTTAACCTCTTCACAACACACCTTAAACTAACATGAATTAAGATAAGTAACATTACTAATTTATATCTAGATGGGATATAGACCCTTCCTTACTATGGCTTACTAGTTGCCCGTATAAACGTGAGATAAGAGCACTTTGTCTCTAAAGGGTAAAGTCATCTTTTAGCTCTATAATGGGGAATTAAGTAATTTGGCCTTCGATGTTCACTCGAGCCTGTGTAGTCGTGCTCTCTCTATCTGTTTCCATTTGAAGAACGTTGCTTCAAGTTGCTTATTTCGCCTTTCATTGGTCGAAAATATGTTTTTGCAGTTTGTATTAACGTCGCTCATCTCGTTTGGGTTAGTGTGCTTTCATTCGTGTCCAAGTTAGGCGAGCAACATCATAAGGTAAAGAAGTAAGACTTCAGTCAGGGTTCAAGCTGCATGTTTCAATCCGGTTAGCATGGGTTCGTTCGTGTTAAAGTGAAGCAAGCAGCCTCGCCGCAATTTTTGCGCACACGCTTGCATCGTAGTTTTGTCGACGAAAGACCCAATGACAGAGTAAAGAATTATGCATTCATGCAGCGTTCGTCTTTGCAAGATCAGTGTCATCTATTGCTCTATCCAAGTCGAGACCTCTTCGTGCCTCACGAGCCCCCTGTTTGATCTAGTGTTATCATCTACATGCTCACATGTCAATGCTTTGTTTCTCACGGAGCCAGTAGTGGTCGAGATTTTCCAACTTTTTATATTAGGGTAATTTAGTTGCTTATAGTTGTTTTTTTTCTTCTTTTTTTTTTCTTTTTTTGTTAGTTTAAGGTGTAGGTTGTGATTTTTGTATTTTAGCGGTTCAAGTTTGCAATATAGAATTTAGAGGCTTTGTGGTTGGGTTTCAAAATTTCTAAACTAGTGAATTTCAGCTAAAATAAGGGACTCTTACCCCCAGTTAAAATAATGGGTCCCCCGTCTCAAGATTCTGTGGTTAATATATGAGTTTTATAGTTATAGTCTATTTACAAATTGTCATAGTATATGATGTTGTGACTAATTGTATAATGATTTGTCTAATTGTATTGTGAAGCAGTTATGATGATTGTTTTTTGTTATTGATATTTGGACTAGGATGAACATATAGAGATTGCTTAATATATGTATGTCTCGATATGTATGAGTTCATGTGTGTTGCATGATTATTGATATCATGTAAGTGAGAAGTTATAAATTCGAGTCTCTTATCTTCTTGTGGTCTTTGAACTAAAAAAATTATATATATA
>JBBMEG010035161.1:0-21009 GCA_037832605.1 Cyclanthera cordifolia
TATATATATTTATATTTATTTATTGAGAAAGTGGTTAAAATACTATTTGATATCTAGACTTTCATCTTTGATTTTAATACACATAAAAAACATATGTGATCATATTTTTAAAGTTTGAAAATTTAGGGATCAAAATGGAAAATTTAAAAATACAGAACTAAATGAAACAAATTTGAAAAATTTATGGACTAAAATTAAAAATTTGAAAGTCTAGATACTGAAATGAAACAAATGTGATAGGAAACATATACTTTAACATGTTGATAGGAAACCTATACAAAAACGATATATAGAGGGAATTGAATAATATGATAAATTATGGTCAACAAGACCAATAGCTCAGCAACATTATTGTTTACCTAGTGACTAATAGATTACGGGTTTGAGTCCCACACTCTTACTATTGCGTAACTTAAAAAAGAAAAAACATATTGATAAGAAACCTATATTTCTCCGCGGAGATCAGGTTACTCGTAAAAAAAATCTAATTAATTTTTCATGGAGTCCCTGGTGGTAGCCCATCGGTTGATGCACTGGGTGTTTGATGTATACTTGCTTCAGAAATCTTGGATTCAAGATCGTTGTACTCTAATTCTTATCCCATTTAGCTCACAATTTTCTTTGCCCACTCACTTCTCTTTTACCCACTCGATCCCTCTTTCCTAAAAATAAACATATTTCTAGTAATTCTAATACATAAAATTGGATAAGAAAAAAACTTGAGTATTTGCATAAAAGTACTCACAAATACCTCTAATTTAAGTTGTGTCGTGTAGTTTATAAATTATTACCTAATTTTTTTTCTTTTTAATTTATTTTATATAATATAAGTGGCGATTTATAAACCACGTAATAAAAACATATGGGTAAGTATTTTCTTACAAATACCCAAATTTTACTTAATTGGATAATTAAATGAATAAATTAATCTAAAAAGTTTTCATCCCACCCATGAACACCCAAATTCAAAGGGTATGAAATGTGAATTAAAAACTATAACTCAATAATTGAAATTAAGAAAACGTGTCAAACAGCCATTGTGTTTCAATCTACCTCATAAAATCAGCCGTGAAATTTCCTCCTCCAACCTCACAGCTTGAAACACGTATCATCAAAGATTTCCCCTTTGTATTGTTCTGTCTCAGCCGGCCAATTTCTGGGTAATGTTTTTCAAAGTGTAGCTCACCAACTTCTCAGCACTTATTGCAGTACACCATTATCCATCTCTCATGAAATTGACGTATTTGGAAGTTCAATTTAAACGCCAATTTGCTAATTTCAACTGAATTTTTGGTTGCTTCTAATGGCTGCTTCTTTGTTTTCTAATGGGTTTTGGGTTTTGTTTGGTTTGGCAGCTTTTTCATGGCTGATGAAGGCTTGCATGGCCGCCCAAATTGGTATCGGAGCGAGGTTGCTGGCGAGTGATTCGAGCAGGGCTTGGGTCTCTGATAATACAACTTTTGCATTTGGGTTTAGTTCAGCTGGCAGCGGCGCTAATGATCGATTTCTGCTTGCCATATGGTTCGCCGATCTTCCCGGAGATCGGACCTTAGTTTGGTCATCTAATAGGTAAAAAAAAAAAAACATTGGTAAAATATATTGTTGCTACACGTTCTTGTTGACAATGAAAGAAGTTTTTGTTTTTTCTATTTCTAACCTTTTTTTATAAAAAAGTTTATTTATTTTATAAAAATAGTAAATCAATATATATATTTATATATATTTTTTTGAAATAGATATTAACACTATACTTAAACTAACCACGCTGTTCCAGGGAAACCACTGATAGATAGGAAAGGGAAATATATTTTAACTTAATTATGGTAGATAGTTCAATTTGCAACTTGAAATTCATGCGAAGAACAGAGCTTGATCCTTTTTTAAATCAAAATTTCAAAGAAATTGATTTCCAATGCCATCATCTTTGAAAACATGAGAAAAGTAATCATCAGATGAACAATTTTGATGTTTGGATTGGACCTAACGCAAACTTCATCCAGAAAGAACAAAAGTTAAAATCCTCCAAAAAAAAAAGAAAAAAAAGAAGCCTTTTTCCATCTTGTTTTCTCCCATAATTTATCACGTTTCATTTTGCTCTCAATGATTCGCTCTTAGAAACTCACCAGTCTCCAAAGATGCGATCGTGGAGCTCGACGCCACCGGAAACCTCGTCCTTATCGACGGCGGCGCCACCGTCTGGTCCTCCAACACCACCGGCGCCGGAGCAGAGTTCGCCGTCATGTCGGAATCCGGCAACTTCATCCTCTTCAACGCTCAACGAAGCCCTGTTTGGCAAAGCTTTTCTCACCCATCTGATACCCTTCTCCCAAATCAACCTCTCTCAGTCTCTTTAGAGCTCACAACTTCAAAATCCCCCTCCCATGGCGGGTATTACGCTCTGAAAATGCTCCAACAGCGCACCACTCTCAAACTCGCCTTGACATTCAATTTACCTGAAAATTACGTGGGTTTGCCAGAATCTTACGCTAATTACTCATATTGGTCCGCCCCTGCAATTTCCAATGTAACAGGGGAAGTCATCGCTGTTCTAGACGAAGGCGGTAGCTTCGGTGTTGTCTATGGAGATTCTTCTAATGGCGCTGTGTATGTTTACAAGAACGATAACGACAACGGAGGATTGTCGGCATCGACGAATCAGTCGATTCGTAATGTACGCACGAAAGTTGTTCGACGAATGTCCTTAGAGAGTAATGGGAACTTGCGATTGTATCGATGGGATGATGATGTTAATGGATCTCGCCAATGGGTGCCGGAGTGGGCGGCGGTTTCAAATCCATGTGATATTGCCGGAATTTGTGGAAATGGGATTTGTTATTTGGATAAGAGTAAGACAAATGCTTCTTGTTCTTGCTTGCCGGGGACTTTCAAGGACAGCGGCGGCAGCCAGTGCTTTGAGAATTCATCGTCGGTGGGAAAATGTAACGGCCAACATCATCAATCTCCGGCGACCCAGTTCAGGATTTCTCCTATTCAACAAACAAATTACTATTACTCTGAATTCTCTGTTATTGCAAATTACAGTGATATCAACACTGTAGGTAAATGTGGAGATGCTTGTTTGTCTGATTGTGAGTGTGTCGCTTCTGTTTATGGGCTTGATGATGAGAAGCCTTACTGTTGGGTGTTGAGAAGCTTGGATTTTGGTGGGTTCGAGGATGCCGGTTCCACTCTCTTTGTGAAGATCAGGTCTAATGGGTCAATACCAAAAGCCAATGGGCCAGAAGCTGAAGGAGATTCTTCAAGAAGTGCTAGAGAAAAGGCTACCATAATTCCTATTGTTTTGAGTATGGCTTTTCTGATTGGGTTGCTGTGTCTGTTGTTATATTACAATGTTCATAGAAGAAAAGCTTTGAAGAGAGCTATGGAGAGCTCTCTGATCTTGTCTGGAGCTCCTATGAGCTTCACACACCGCGATTTGCAGATACGGACGAACAATTTCTCCGAGGTGCTTGGAACAGGTAGCTCCTTTTACAATGTTTTTAATGTTTGTTTCATTGTTAGAAATCTTCCTGGTCAAGTATTTGGATAAGAAGTATTTTTGGAAATGTAAAAAGTAATTTGGTATGATCCCAAATGTAGGCTTAAGGAGAAGAGCAAATCTTAAGAGTTGGATGCATGTTTTAAAGTCTATGTTTCTTGTACTCATGGGATGTTCTGATGTTTTGATTTCATTTTAGGGGGATTTGGAACTGTATATAAAGGGAGCCTTGGAGATGGGACTCTGATTGCTGTGAAGAAACTTGACAGAGTTTTCCCTCATGGAGAGAAGGAGTTCATAACTGAAGTTAACACTATTGGATCTATGCATCACATGAACTTGGTTCGGCTTTGCGGATATTGCTCGGAAGGATCACATAGGTGAATCTTCCTACACAATAATAATTCATAAAATAATCTTGAAAAAATTTGTTCTTAATTTTTGACCATCTCACTCTTAATGACTACCGAAAGCTGGTTTCAAAAGGAGTTTCTAAAACACATGCAAAAGAAATTTGTTTTGGTGGCTGTGGTTGATAAGTTGAGGTGCTCTCTCTTGTTTTCTTTGAAATGTGTTTTCATGTATGTTACCTGAAAGCTGTTTTTTAGAAGAGTTTTGAAGACAAATGCAAAAGATCTTTGATCAAAACATTGTTCAAATAGTCTAAAACGTTTCATATCAAGTGCACACTGTATTTTGCAGGCTTCTGGTGTATGAGTTCATGAAAAATGGGTCATTGGACAAATGGATATTTCCATCACATCACAACCAAGACAGAATTTTAGATTGGTCAACTCGGTTTCACATTGCCATTGACACGGCCCAAGGGATTGCTTATTTTCATGAACAATGTAGAAACAGGATCATACACTGTGATATCAAGCCAGAAAACATTCTACTGGATGAGAACTTTTGTCCAAAAGTTTCCGACTTTGGTCTGGCTAAGCTGATGGGAAGAGAGCACTCGCATGTCGTAACGATGGTGAGAGGGACAAGAGGGTATTTGGCTCCGGAGTGGGTTAGTAATCGCCCCATCACTGTTAAAGCTGATGTTTATAGCTATGGGATGCTTCTCTTGGAGATTGTTGGTGGGAGGAGAAACCTTGATATGTCTTATGATGCAGAAGATTTCTTCTATCCTGGTTGGGCTTACAAGGTAAGCTTCTAAATCTTGCTTTCACTTGAAACCATTAGTTTTAGTTGTTTATACTTTGATCTCTCTTGGGGTGTCAGAGGATGGTGAATAATTCTCTCAACCACGTTTAGGACACCAAAGTCATTCCTCTCATAATCACTATTCATCTCCCTCATAATCACTATTCATTTTCCTACACTATGATTCCTTTTCATTACCGCATAACCAATATTCGTTCTCCCAATACTTACTATTTTGTTCTTTCTATAATTATTTTCTGCACTACAAACACGTGTAATAATTCTACGTAATCATTTTATGTACTCCAAATACAGGTAATAGTTCTTCTTATAATCATTACCTTTAACCTCAACAGATAATCATTCCCCCCTATTAATCATTATTCTCCGTCTCTATATTTCCATATATTCTCATTTCTCCATAATTATTCTATTCCTCTTGCCCGAGATGCCTCCTATGTGGTTTTGGAAGTTCCATTATAGTCCTTATCGGTTTCATTAAGTTTTTTGAAATGTTCTTGCTGCTACCAAATGTTGATAGTTTTCTTACGTGTCATGTTTTGAAAGAAGAGAGGTGAACTTCGGGATTAGGTGAAGATGTGCAAGAGGTCAGTGGTTCAAATCCCTTATCCTGCCCTCGAAGTACATCAAGCTCAACTACAAAACTAATAAAATAATTTAACCAATATGTGGCTTTTCAAGTAATTGCAAATTGCGATGTAATCGAGCAATATTGACTTCCTAGTAAGGTCATGATATTGGACAAATTTGTGAGGATTAACGTTTATAGAATCACCCTTCCTGTCGAGGTGCGCGCAAGCTGACCTAGACAGTCACATATATGAAAAAAAAAAAAAATCACCCTTCCTTTTCTCAAACTTATATCACATGAGGTTTGCTGTGTGCAGGAGATGAAGAATGGGACACATTTCAAAGTTGCAGATAGGCGACTAGAGGGTGCAGTGGATGGAGAAGAGCTGATGAGAACATTGAAAGTTGCATTTTGGTGCATACAAGATGAAGTTGTCACGAGACCGACAATGGGCGACATTGTGAGGATGTTGGAAGGATCGACCGATGTCGATATGCCACCGATGCCACAGACCGTGGCAGAACTTATTGAAGAAGGCTTGGATCAAGTTTATAGAGCCATGAAAAGAGACACCAATCAGTCAAGTTCTTTCACCATTAATACTCATCCTTCATCATCTTTGGCTACTTGCAGCCATTCTACAATCTCTCCAAGATAGTTAAAATATAACATACAACAAATTTTTTTGTTTAGAACATTAGAAGCAGGATTCTGCTTTTGTAATTGTTTTCTATAGTCAATCTCAAGGGTTTTTTTTTTCTCCCTCTCTCTCTCTCTTATCTTGGGCCATTCAAGTGTAAAAAATCCAGTGTTTTCAATGATAAAACCCAAAGACTATTTGAGAGATGTTGATTGGAATAAGTGTTAATACGGATAGATGGCTATTTGACTTTGTTGGTGGTACTTTGGTCTAAGATGGATGGATGCATTGGCTTTGGAATGAAAAGAGAACATGCATGAACACAATCACATGGAAATTGTTTTGACAATCATGTGAAACTCTATCAGATTGACAATGCGCTTCGGAGAAGTGTGAGTTTATTTGGACAAATTATGATGCTAAATTTTATTAGAACTTTAATCGAACGAAAAATTGTTAAGAATGTGACAAATGTTTTACATTGGTTGAATAAAGAAAAGATAATAAGTAATAAGCGAGGGATGATATTTTTAACGTGGAGCACTACTTTTGGCACCTATCTTGTTACTTAAAGTTTTTTTTTTTTTTTTTTTTTTTTTTTTTTTTTTTTTTTTTTTAAATTTTTTGAGTACACTTGTTACTTAAAGTTGGTGCAAGTATGTTTATAGAATTTATGGAATAAGGTAGGTTAAGACTATATTTTTTAAAGAAAAAAAAAATAACAATAAAGGCTATTTTAAGATTTATTGACAGAATGAAGACTAAATTTGGTTATTTGAATGTAAAAGAACTAAATAAAGTTGGAAGACCCGTCGAAAAAAAAAAGTTGGAAGTTAAACCCAGTATGTTTCCCTTCAAGGCCCGAGACGGTAAAGCCCAGTAGAAATATCCACCATATAGATGCTTATCATTTACTGGCCCGTTTATCTGTAAAAAGCCCAGCTTCGTTCTGACTTATTTACCGAGACTATAAGCCCAATTTATTTCCACTATATTAGGCCCATATAAACTAGCCCATTTTTAATGTCAAAGCCCAGTATTAACTTTCAAGGGCCGAGCGGGTGAAGCCCAGTTACTTGGCAGTGGTTATTTCAACTGCATTCGGTTCATTGTTTATCTTTGTTTAAATGTTAAAGGCCAACGTGTTAGGTTCTAGGCCCAAGATGTAAAGCCCAGTAATTTCCCCCATATTAGATCCTTATTGCTGACCCGCCCATTTCTGTAAAAAGCCCAATACGTAAAGCCTAGCGACTAACACCCATATGGGTTGGCCCATTTAATGTCGAAGCCCAATTAGCTACGTTTCAAGGCCCAAGCGGGTTAAGCGCAGTGGTAATTTCAACCATTTAAGTGTTCTTTTTTTGACCGGTGGATTTATAATGAGCAAAGCCTAGATTCATTACAAGGCCCAATGACTAATTTCCTTTGTAATAGGCCCATATTTGTTGGCCCAAATTTAATGTCAAAGTCCAGTTGGTTATGTTTCAAGGCCTGAGCGGGTATGGCCCATGTTTGAATTTGAAGCCCGGTGGTTTGCGTTTAGAGGCCGACATGTTAAGCCCAGAAATTTATTTATTTTCACCATTTTAATAATAATAAAAAAAAGAATTCTTTTCCTCTGCCTTTCCCAGCTCACTTTCTCTTTCTTCTTCGTATGAACATCTTAAATCTATGGCATTCTGATGAGCTTAGGTTCGGATTTCTTCAATTCCTCAGTAGTTTATGGAGGTACGGTTCCTGTGAGTGATGTTGTTTCATACATTATCATCTCTATTTATGTTTATACTTGTTTGCGAATTTTAGCCTTTCATGAACTTCATACGTTTTGCTAATTTTGTCCTCATTGATACTTGGCATCAGTTATTTCGATCAGGATAATTTTCTGGAATTAGAAGAGTGTTTTTTTCAGCTGGTGGAGAAGAAAAATCATGAAGTTTTTTGTTTTTTGTTTTTTTTTTTTAAAGTTTCGTCCTTGCTTAATCACTTCTAGCTCATTTTTCCCCAAGAAAACGACAAATTCTCGATCAGCCTCCATAGCTTATTAACCTTATGAGACAAATATCGTATTATATAACATTTATTGTTGAAAGACCAAATGTCCTAGGCTGCAAGATTGAAACAGTGACTGGGAAAATGTGTTCGCAGTTTACTTCTTGATCAGTTGGCCAATGTTGATTTCTGGTTAAACTTCTTATACATATTACAGATCATGATGCTTATTTTATTCTATTAACTGAATTACTATGCTTAACTTTCTATGTGCAGTAATGTTTGTGGACAAATCAGGCTTAAGTGTATTAGTGACTAGTGTGCCTAAAGGTCCTGAATATTGAAATTCTGGACCATAATGGAGAATATGCAGTATGCCGAGGAGCTTGTGAGAGAGTTCCTTGTCTTTAGGGGGTTTACAAGTACTCTTCAAGGTTATGAGAGTGAGCTGAGCACAGATGTTGGAAAAGGGTTCCAAGTGGACAAGATCTTAGATTTAATTTTCTCAATATATATACCGAAATTTGAAGCAGAAAAGTTGGTGGGGCTTCTAAGTTTTTTCAAGCAGTGCCTTGCTTCTTCATCTGACAATACACTTCTCTCAACCATATCAAAATTGGAGTTTTCCATCCTTCGTTATTATATGGTATATGGCATACAATCAGGAAGGACAGATAAAGTTCTGGAGTTTCTTAATGTAAATGGCAATGATCTACTGCACAGGACTAAAGATTGGACTCCATGGTTTGGTGGGTTGACGAAAAATTTTATATATTCCAGTTTTTAATGAACTTATTTCTTCTATATTTATTATTTGAGTTGGGGGAAATATTTCAGCCTTGCCATACCTGAAGAATCCAAAGTTTGATCCCAAATTTCACGTTTATTTTACGAAGGAGTGGTATGAAGCACTACATGTTTCTGTAAGGAATTTTTTCAGCGAAGTCTTCAATGGTACTCATATCCTGAATATAATTATTGTAACGTTCAAGTCTTCAAATATCAAGGATCATGGTCTTGATATTAAAACTTTCTTTATTGCTTGGTATATTTTTATAGCAGTCAGATTTGATTTAATCTCATTGAAACCATGCCTCTTTGGGTGAATGCATCTTATACTCCATTTGTATCTCTTGTTCATTATCTCTTTCTTCTTTAACTTAGGCTAGGACTAGAGAAGCATCCCTCTTGGCATTTGAAATGTAATTATGTTCTTGCAACTATGTTTCTGCTGAAGTATAATTTTTGGTGGAGTAAACTTATGCCGATTCTATGGTTAATACAGTAATAAAAGACAATGGGAGAGTTCTTAACTTCTTGTGGACTTTTGTTTATTCACAGAAAAATAATTAGCAAATTGCACAATAAGACAACGTTATTTAGAAAACTACTTCTCTAAAAATTAGTTTCTGTTTTTCGTATTTTCCAGTTGTTTCCCCCTCCCAATGTAGTTTCTCCATATGTAGAAAAAATATATTTGATATTATGGAATTAGGTTAGCTTTCAGAGGGCTCTACAAAATTAGTAAAATTAGATTCATGCTCCAACTTGTATCCAGAAAAATTTTTCTTAACAAAACCACGCCTTCCTGCCTTACTAAAGCTCAGTTCAGAGAAGAATGCAGTTAATCATCTGAAAAGAGATATCAAGCAGCTCAATCTCAAATTAGCACAACTTCAGGCTTTATTGGAGGAAAAAGAGGCTCAACTGTGCCACTTGAGAAGGTATAGCTAATTATTTTATTTAAAATGATATAATAAGTCCAATTTCTGAAAGATTTACAACCTGTCACTGTAACTAGTACTTTACCTCTCATTGATGCCAGCATAGTGAACAGTTCCTCTAGTGTGGTGAATGAAGAGAATATTCCTTCATCAAATGATGGTCCGGAGATCTGTCCCTCCCCAACGACACAAGTTGGGGAAAAGCAATTGGCTCGAGATGGGGTCTTAGCTGGCTCTGATAGGCATTCTGCTTCAAATGAAGATCCAAGTTCTTCATTAACTCTTTGTACGGGAGATGATGAAGTTGGTGATCCTAGTCATAGTTGTGAAGATGGTCGTCAAATGGGTCTGTAGTCGTGCTTTGAACTTTGAAGTACTTTATTTCCTCTATTATTAAGGTTTTTTTCTTTTTGCCAATTTGATGAAGTATTACCAAAAATGAAGGCCAGCTGCACATCATATTATGGAAGGGAAGATTCAATTAATCTTGTTACATGATATTTAAACCCATAAATAATAAAAATATTAATTTCTCCACACGTTTTCAATATTTGATCACATTTATATTTAAAATAGTTCAGATTAAGAATAAAAATGTGTGATTTTCTCTGTAACCCAATTTTTGTTTGGAATACCCTAAACTTCCATTAGCTTACCAAAACTAGGGGAGGCAAGGATTAGGAATCCACATTTGGTTAGGGATGGAGTGAATACTTCACTATAATGCTATCATCCGAATCATTTTTCATTTTAGGGCCAGTGTAAACTTACATTTAGGCTAGAGCTACATATAATCCATCAGTGGCAGAGCAAGAGGCAGTAGTTCCTATGGTTTATTGTGAACAAGTAAATTCAACAACAGCAGACCCAACATTATAGAGAGAAGAAATCATGCACTCTATATGGTTTTGTTTCCTTCATTTTCTATTTCAAATAGAAAAACAGCCCTGTTACTTTCAAGGTTATAAGTTATTTAAGATTGGCCATCCACATAATATTTTGAATCAGGCCTGAGTGACTAAATTAAATAGTCCTTAAGGAATTGAGAAAGAGATAAGTAAGTATTATTTCTGTAATAGGCGAGTGGGACCCAGAGCATATTTGTTAGTTATGGGTTTAAATTAGTACAACGTTCATAGTGGTGGCACTTTTTGAGTCACTTTGGTTAGTTATCCGAGTGAGGCTTGGGAGAGGCTGGGAGCTCTCTAGTCTCCCTTAGCCGTGCTTAAACATTAATCATAGTGGTTTCTATTAATTCTTGGCAACATTTGCCCCTTTTTTTCTTCTTTTCCTAAAGAGGTATGAAATTTGTATGCATAATGTGCCAGTGAATAGCGGAGAAGTCCATGTGCAAGAAGAATTTCCTGAAGTGAAAGTAGAATTTCAGGTAAATACCTCTATTGAAGTTCCATATTGACATTTGGATGCAACTGAATTTTGTAATTTTTATATTACTGTGGTAAATAGGAGGCATTTTTGGGCCACACGAGTCCAATCAGTCGTTGCCGTTTTTCTGCATCTGGAAACAATGTAGCGAGTGCTTCTTTGGATGGTACAGTCAGGTATATTACTCAAGGTATTTGAGATAAAAACTTGAAGGGAGATACTATGACAATAAATTGATAGTTAAGTCATCTTGTTTCTTTCCTTCAACTGAGGGCATCTCTTAGAAATTTAAATGAAGTGTAGATGGCTCTTGGTTTTTTATTCACACCTTTCCCCTACCCTCTTCTCTGCTGTTGGTTTTCTAATTCATTATCTTTGGATTCAATACACGTAAAATAGGATATGGACATATGACTCGTCCACTCCAGCTTCTAGAAATGCAACAATTTACTGTGGAGCAGAGATTATGTCACTTGACTGGGAGTGTAAATCTGACCGCCTAGTAAGTTGATGGAAGCTTGCTTACCTAGTTAACTCACATGTTTCCTATATTAAAAAGTGCACTTATAATTTCATGAGTTCAATTAACAGGAAGCTCTTTTATTTTTCTTTTTGCAAAAGCTTCTAATAGGCACTGCTGATGCGGGCATTAAAGCATGGAATGTTGATGCAAAGAGAGTTGTGTGTGATCTCAGTACGACTGATATGTTCCCCAGGTTCTTTCAGTGACATTCTCTATAGTTTTTTTTTTCCCCTTCCACTCATATTGTATTCTGTTGCAGCGTGTTGGATATCAAGTGTAGTCCTGTTGAATCCATTTTCGTCTCTGCAGCAGCATCTAGAGGGTATTAATTTTCTCGAAATATCATATCTTTTGATGTGTTTTGTAAACTAAAATTGGTTTCATTATTTGATATTGATGATATCTCTCGTGTTTTCTATCTATGCAAGATAGTTTAAATTATTTTAAGGCCGTTGTTTCCCATCTTATATTTCATTTTAAAATTATTAATGCATTTCATTTCGAGCCTTCTAAATGAGTCTACGTTTGTTACTTTCCCCTTTTTTAAAGAAAAAAGTGCAAGAGATTCTTAGGCATCTGTGATCTTTGTAGGCATGGTTCTAGTCATGTGGATAGTTTGGGGTTTGCTTCTCTAACAGTATGGAACATGAGAACATGGAAGTCAATGGTATGGAAATGCTTGCTGTTTGGAACTTAAGTTTGCTTTAGCTTTCAGTTCTATTTGGTGCCTTGACTATCTTTTGGTTTCTATGAAGACAGTCCTTCCTCTTGGTAAGGATCCACCTGCAATCACTTCAATGTGCTTCAACCATAACGGGAAGATTTTAGCAGCAGCTGCTACTGATGGAATGATTCACATGTTCGGTATCCTTCCGATACATATTTAGGGAAACTTACAAAACTAGACAAATCTAGAAAATGATTATAAATACAATCACTTTCAAAAAAGTTAGCAAATGTACTCATTGTATTAATGAGTATTATTCCGTATTTTCTTGTAATACAATATTAATCATTATAAATGCAAATATTTTAAAATTTGACTATATTTATAATTATTTTGTGAGAATAGCATACCCCCACCAATTTCCCTACATCAATTTCCCTACATTTTAAGTGCTTAAATTTCTTATAAGACTTGCAGTTCAATGTATATGTAAGTCATGTTTGATACATTCATTAAAAAGAAAAAAAAAATCTCATTATTAGTATTTTTATTTTTATATTCTTGGGGTTTATAAATGTGCTCAGATGCAAGGTGGGGGCAATTTCTAGGATAAAAGACGCCCCCAACCCCACCCCCCACCGAAATCTAGCAACAGCAGAAGACTCACACTGATTGCATGCAGCTCTAGGTTCAGGCTTGAAGCCTCGAACAAATTCACATGGAAAAGTGTGGAAATTTAAGTTTCTGTTTCTTTTTGACTGGCTTAGACAAGTAGGGAAGTCAGGACATCCTGGATCTGAGACATAAATATGTGGAAAACACCATAGTGTTTTGTGCAAGGTTGACAATCTCACGAGGGGTGATCTGCATTAACTTATTTGAACACAATTCTGGACCTTAACTAGGTAAAAAGATATGTCTGCTTGTCTACAAATTACAGGGTGGCCTGCTCATGATTCTGCCATAAACTCGATCCTTTTTGGGCCAGATGAAACTAGCATTTTTACCTTAGGGTCAGATGGGAAGGCAAGCTTTATCTACTCATTTTTCTTGATTGAAGTTCTGTTGATACATTGATGAACTTTCTTTTGATCTTTTAACTCGTATTTGATTTAGATATTTGAATGGAGCTTGCACAATCAAGGTCAAGTTCTGTGGTCAAGAAATCATAGCAGGTACTTGCATTGGTTTAAAATAAAATAATTATAGGATATAATTTAGTACTCTGTATGATGGATTTTAATAATTATTATAATTATAATTAATAACGATGACTTCTTATATACTATAATCCTGTGGTCATGTAAGGAGATAGCTTATCTCTCTTTTTGTATATATTGTAAATATTTTGTATTGGTGATGATAAGATAAGCAAAGGGGTGCAAGACATTCCTCAACCGAAGTCTCGTGAGTGTCTGAGGTAGCTTACCTACATCTTTATTAGTATAAACTATGCTTGATCTCTTATGTGTAATTATAATTTACATGTACAGCAAGACTACTGTTACTTTGATGCTGTCTTCCTTGCAAGTTGCAACATCTTGAGCATAAACTATGCTTGATTTTTTATGTGTAATTATAATTTATCCTGTAATTTGTCTCAGAGTTTCTTGATAGTATGTTTTGAGTCTTTTTTAACAGGTTTTGTGATCCCGAGAGCTCTCTATCTTTGAGACATGAAATGGCTTTGGATGCAAATGGAAAGAGGCTCTTGGCAACATCAAGTTCAGTGAGAGCTCCCATATACCAGGTTTGTTAGTTCCTCCTTTTTTTTCTCGCATCCATTAGCCCATACACATAAGCGTGATCTTACTGTTTGCGTTTGGGGAGAGATATTAGAACTCACGACCTCTTGATCATAAACATACAATATATTAGTTGAATTGTGCTCGCTTCTTATATAATCATCATGAGTTGGTCCTTATATAACCATCATGAGTTGGTCTGGTCAATGCATGGTAGTCACATACCCATGATGTTACTGGTTACTCTTGTTTGGACATACCTGGATAAACAATAAAATAAAATTATGTTACTGGGTAGTAGTGATAGAGTTCTCAAATACATGGCTAAAACTGATGGCTCCTGACTGAGCTGATTTCTATGGAGTGCATTCTAGATATCTGTTCATGAAATTGAATTCCTTCCTTGTGTTTTCTAAGGTGGGTGGCCATGTTGGCGGATTGAAAACCCTTCCGCACACCGCAGCGATAACGACAGTTGACTGGCACCCAACTATGCCTGTGTTCTTGACTGGATCTGCTGATCACTCGGTTCGAGTTACGTCTATTTCTTGAAGGCTTGTGTGTTTGTGGTCAATGCTTTGATGGTTTGGTATTGTTGTATGATTCAATCTTAAACAAGCTCAATGCCCTTTCCTTGTATTTGATTTCGTTGATTCATTTTGTGTAGGGGTGGAAAGTTCGGAGTGTGTGTATTATTTTGGGATAAGGGAACGGATAATTTGTTTCTCTAGAAAAATGCAGGGTTTATTGTTTTTTTTAACCAAATGATGAGGTTCTGTTTTGCTTTGTTAAGTAGTTTTATTGGTTTAGATTGGATTTTTTTTTTTTTTTTTTTTTTTTTCCGGAGGAATTGAGACTCAGACGGTGTCTACAAATTAATGATACAGATGAGTCTCGAATCTGGGACATTGAGAGAGCACACATTCGGAATTTAAACCTTCAATCACTATGCTACTCATTGAGGACGTTTAGATTGGATTTGAACATTCATAAACAATACAATTAATTTCAGTAGGTAACTTTTTTAACTTCAACTACTTTTGCTCTTTTCCCTTTGAAAAATTAGAAATTTATAGATAATATCCTTAATTTGAAAGGGTTGGTGGTAAAATGGTTTCATTGTTTGGTGTCAGTTCATCATCAGCGTCATGAGTTTAATCCTCTATATAGGGTATGTGGTTTCCTTCTCCTAATTTGTATCGAACAAAAACCCTCATAAATTTCATAATTTTTCCTCAAAAAATAATATTTTCAATAAAAGTATTAGTATACATAAACTAGATAGAATCCATTAATAGATATTTGAAATGTTAAGTAAAATTATATCAGATGAGTTTTTTTTTTCGAACAAAATATCAGATGAGTTATTCTCACCAAATAATAACAAATATAAGCAAATTTTAAAATATTTGTATTTATAGTCATTAATATATTTTAATATTATATAATACATTATATTATAAGAAAGTAGGTAACAATTGTCAATAATACAATATTATTTTTTTTAATGAGCATATATGTAATTATCTTTGAGATTTGACTGAATTTTTCTACCATGGGTTGTTTTAACATTTGTTTTTAGATATGGTACAACAAAAGTATTAATTGTTAATAAAAAGCAAAAAAAGTGCAAATGGTATATTTTTCTATTTTGTTTCTACATTAAATAGACTGACTATTACATTTACACAGACAAATCAGGTTAAGGAAATTTTTAAATAATCAATTATAAACTATGTATTAACGCAAATTTATGATTTTTAAATTATTATCAATATGTTAATTTTAATTTAAAAAATGGGAAAATTAGGAAATTCCACGAGATTTTCTAGTAGGCCCAAATGAGACTTCTCTATTGGGCCTTGAAAAATGTACTTTGGTATCGTTTTGAATAGGCCAATTGGGCCTAGCCAGGCCCATTAAGCATGTTTTTATCACGGCAGGAGAGTTAACTACACGCGCTAACCTATTATTTGTACATTATTATTTGCTTAGAACAAAACCGGCGCTTTGAACGAAGCTCAACCGCGCTACTAGCTTTCCATTTCTTCGATACAACCGAAGCTCTCCCTCACTCACACATTGTTAACGCCGCCGGAGAATTCTAGCGAAAGTTTCCACGTTCGATTCATCAAGCATTTCTTTGTTCGATTCGCCCTTCTCTAAATATCTTCTCCGGAGCTCTCTGGTTCAGTTTCTCTCTCTGTTTTTGCTTCTGTTCGTACAATGTCTCAGGTGGTGGCTACGGGATCGATTCACAGCACATTCCTGTCCCCTAGCTCGGGATCCGTGCTGGAACGGGTGGACGTAGCTCGATCTTTTGGTATTGGCGCCAAAGTGTTGGCGCATGAGAAGAAAAGTTGGAATTTTGTTTGCCGGAGAAGTGTAATTACATCCAAGAGAGCTGCTCAAGCTGAGGTTGTTCCGGTGTCACCTGAGGATGTTCAGAAGGTTTGTGATCTTCTGGCTTGTTAATTTGTTTTTATGAAAAAAGTTTGTTACGATAAGATTTGAGGGAAATTGGGGAGCTGGAGTCATGGAATTTGAAATCTGAAAAGACTGGTATTAGAGAAACATGGTGTTGTTTGAAAGATATGTAACATTCAGGAGGCGAAGTGGTGTATAATTGTGTAGTGTCGAGTTATACGGATTTATAATTTGGTATAGCTCCTGCATTTGGATGTCTAGATTTTTGTGCGGATGGGAATTTAGTATGCATGGTTTCTCTCTGAGAAAGTGGAGTAGCAATAAATGATTTTCTGTGATCTCTGAATTTTGGAAAGTGGAGTATTAGTACATATGTGCATACACGCTCTTTTTTTTTTTTGTACATATATTAGCGGTTGCAAGCCTGTGCTAGTACCCTTATTTTGTTTGAATATGAAATTAGATGTTTCATATCCTTCATTGGCTGCAATTGTGTGTTAATATGATTTTGAATCTTTCTTACCAGGCGGATGAGCAATTTGAACATTTACGAGCAGTTCAACAACTCGGAGATACACCTGTTAGAGTGTGGTCCAAACCAACAGTTAGACGCAAGACAAAAATCGTGTGCACCATTGGACCTTCGACTAACACGAAAGAAATGATTTGGAAACTGGCCGAGGCTGGAATGAATGTTGCCCGATTGAATATGTCTCATGGAGACCATGCATCTCATCAGAAAGTTATTGATTTAGTCAGAGAATACAATGCCCAATCACAGGACAATTGCATTGCAATCATGCTGGACACCAAGGCAAGTTTATTTTCATATTTTCTCATGTTCAATTCGATTCAGGCGCTTCATTTTAGAAATTTGAGAAATGGCCTACATGTGAAATTCAATTATAATTGAGGAGGTAACAACTTCGCATGGACTTGTACTCAACATTCCCTACTCTGATACCATATGAAATTATGTTGAATTACTAATCAACCCAAAAGCTTAAGCTGACAGGTTGAGATAACTTTAATCGTATCAACAAACACTTTTATTTTGGAGGTCTCTTTTTTATGGGCTTTTTATTTTGTATGTCTTTTGTTTTTATGTTCTTTTATTTTTTTATCAAAGACACATTGATTTTTTACCAAAAAATTCAAGGTTACCGGAAGTTCTAAAACCAAGTTTATTGTTTCAAACTTTCAAGTCTACATGTTTTCTCTCTCTCTCTCTCTCTCTCTTTTTTTTTTTGTAAAGTTTTGAACTTTTGATTGCGTTTGTCTACTTTTTCATACAAAAAAAAAAAAATTTCTATAATTTTTTCTTTTACTGCTTCATTATTTTTTAATTCGGTTGTTTTTCCTTGTGCTTTAACTTGCCTTTTAGAATTCAGGCCATTCCAATCTAGTGACATTAACTTGTAGACACCTTTTATGTCTCCATTCTTTTGATATCTTCCGGTACTTTCCTAGGGTGTGGCTATTGGCATATGGAGTGAAGCTTTGATTTTTTAGTTTTCATAAAAAAAAAAAAAGAAAAAAAAATCCAATCTTATCTTTGTCAAAGTTGAAATTACAAATTATGTTGCAACTGTAGTGTCAATGAAAAACTCTTGCCATCTATTTTTGTCTCTTTTAAGATTTTTTTTTTCTTTCTTTTGCTCGATATTGGTAAACGGTGGATTTGATTCATCATGTAACCAATTATGTGTTCTAGATTTTTTTTTTTTTTTTTTGATTGTTGTACTGTTAAATGCACAAGGTCTTTTTTATTTTTTATATTTTAAATGATCTATTTTATTTTTTTCAGGGTCCTGAGGTTAGGAGTGGTGACCTACCACAACCAGTTATGTTAGAAAGTGGACAGGAGTTCACTTTTACCATACGAAGAGGTGTTAGCACTGCAGATTCTGTAAGCGTGAACTATGATGATTTTGTTAATGATGTAGAAGTTGGGGACATGCTTCTTGTTGATGGTATGCTGTTAATTTTTTTTTTTTTTTTTTTTCTTCATGTTTTTTGTGTATATATTATTTTGCCACTAGTTAGAAGCTTTATTTAGAAAGACTACTGGGCTACATTCCATGTGGTGAAAAGTCTTGGTTTTTAGCTTAGGAGTATATGTTGTATTGAAATGAAAGTCTAGTGTGCATAAGTTCTCACGTTTTTTACTTTACTAGAAATTTCTATATTCTCACGTTTTTTACTTTACTAGAAATTTCTATAAGGAAAATAAAGAGCTTTTTCGTCATCATCTCATGCTTTGCAGTGACATTGATTCCTTAAATCTATTACAGGTGGAATGATGTCATTTATGGTGACGTCTAAGACAGAGGATTCTGTTAAGTGTGAAGTTGTTGATGGAGGAGAGCTCAAGTCCAGGCGACATTTGAATGTTCGAGGGAAAAGTGCAACACTGCCTTCCATTACTGGTTGGACTTTGAAATAATATATCATACAAATTTCACTTTTTATTGAAGTTTCATTTTGAGTGTATTGATAGGGCTTTCGTTCCTTTTTCCTTTGGCTTCTGACTCAGTTAGTATGTTATTGCTTATGTTTCTTGCAGAAAAGGACTGGGATGACATAAAATTTGGAGTCGACAACAAAGTTGATTTCTATGCTGTCTCGTTTGTCAAAGATGCAGAAGTAGTTCATGAGTTGAAAAGATATCTTAAAAGTAAATAGCTGCAGATCTTTATGTTGTTATTGTAAAGTTGATTTGGATTCCGCGTTCTTGTTAAACTTTAGATTTATTAACTTTTCTTACTCTGCAGGCTGTGATGCTGATATTCATGTCATTGTAAAAATAGAAAGTGCAGACTCCATACCAAATTTACATTCAATTATTACAGCTTCTGATGGGGTAATTATTTGATGTTTTCACTGCATCCGATTGGATTTTCCCATGCTAATGTTAAATTCTGTTCAAGCATTTTTTTATTTGTTGATAGTCTTCCGCTTGGTTGCTGATTTAAGGGGAAATCAGCTTCTGATGGGGTAATTATTTGACTTTTTCTTATTTTAGGCAATGGTTGCAAGAGGCGATCTTGGTGCAGAACTTCCTATTGAAGAGGTTCCACTTCTGCAGGTAGTTAGTTTTTCTCAATTAAAGAGAAATACGGATGTTTATTATCCAGTTATGCTTTTTTCCCACTCAGAGAAGAGATGTTTGGTGCTTTTTTTGTCAAACTTTCTAAACGTATTTGATTGATATGAAGGAGGAGATAATCAACTTGTGTCGAGGCATGGGGAAGGCTGTCATTGTGGCAACTAACATGCTTGAGAGTATGATTGTTCATCCCACACCAACCAGAGCAGAAGTATCTGACATTGCTATTGCAGTTAGAGAGGGGGCTGATGCAATCATGCTTTCTGGAGAAACTGCTCATGGAAAGTGAGTTCTCTTTTTCCTTTTTATGCTATTTGTTAAATGTGGTTAGCTCAGACATTTGGGGAAAGCATATTGTTTTTGCAATGAAGGATTTTTGGTCCGGATTATGTTGTTTCTTCAGATCTTGTGATGGTTTTCAAGACTTCAGCGCCCTATTAGTGGATACAGAATGATATGTTTCTGTAAAAAAATAGATCAAACTGGTTAATTGCTTTTGAAAAGCTAGAATGTATGGTTTGTGCCGATAATTGGGTGTATTGCTTACAGATTATAAAATAAAAAGGAATAAATTTAAGTTCGAGTAAATAAACACTTCAGCTTGCTTCTTTTGTTGTATTGGTGATGGACATATGGTGAATAAAATAAATAAAGTATACTCGTTCATTTGATAACCCTATTACACTTCTTTCATATCAATGAAATTATTTGTTTCCTATTAAAAAAAATATCACTCAATTATGCCAATTTTCAGATTCCCATTGAAAGCTGTGAAAGTGATGCATACAGTTGCTTTACGGACTGAAGCGACCATAGAAGGTGGTCGAATGCCATTGAATCTCAGTCAAAGATTTAAGGTTATTTAAAAATTAGTAAATTCTCGGTACTTCAACAAGGCCATGATTTATTGCTCCTTCCTCACTCCTGTTCATTTCTTTTAGTTCATTCTTTTTATCATGATATTGACTTGGTTACTTTTCTTTTATGTAGAACCATATGAGTGAGATGTTTGCTTATCATGCAACGATGATGTCCAACACTCTTGGAACGTCAATCGTTGTCTTCACTAAAACTGGTTTCATGGCTATCCTCCTAAGCCATTATCGACCATCTGGGACAACTTTTGCCTTTACAAATGAGTGAGTAGCCTGTGCTTTCGTTTTGATGATTGTTACTTGAAAGGCAATCATACACTGTATGACCTAGATATGTTTGCATTCAACGTTCTGATTTTTTCTTTTTTCCGTTTTGTTATTTTTGCTTACATTTTTTTTTACGGAATCTAACTTGTGTTTATTGAACTGCTTCATCTCTCTTTCCCAATCATTTCTTTGGCAACACCCTACGTGATCTTGATAGTTCCTTTTACTATACAGAACGAGCGTTTGGGCTCTTGTGGGTTTGATTAAGTAAACATCACGTGCAATGATACAAACGAGTTTATTATTGATGACAAAAATCTAATAATTACATTTGATCCACTGAGGTTGTTATTGTTTTTTGTGGGGGGGGGGGGGGGGGGGGGGGGGGGGGGGGGGGGGGGGGGGGGGGGG